>WKFP01014878.1:1709287-1729634 GCA_011057875.1 Pterocles orientalis | reverse complement strand
GGCTTTGGGCAACCTGGTCTAGTGGGAGGTGTCCCTGCCCATGGCAGGGGGGTTGGAACTTGATGATCTTTAAGGTCCCTTCCAACCCTAATCATTCTATGATTCTATGATTCTATGACTTAGGGAAGAAGAGACTTTACACCTCATGTTCTCTTTTCTTTCTTTCTCTCTCTCACTTTCTTCCAAGCCACCTCCCCCAAAGCGGCACTTACCACAGTGACAAATGAAGCAATAATAAGGTTAGTCATTTAACTCCTTGCATCCTACTTAAAAATCACCCTAATTACTCTGTAATGGGTCCACAGAGGCAGAAGAGTCTGGGTGAAATCTACCCGGAGGGCACCGGTATAGTTCATCTGTCCATTCCCTAATAGCGCTCTAAAGTTCACCCTTATAAACATGTCACCTAGTCTATAATTAAGTGACTGGTCATTAGGTAACATATGTGGTACCTGTGGGTCACATATCAGTCAGCTGGTGATGGATCTTTACCCAAGAGCTGTGCTGGAGCAGCTCCATAGCTCTCTGTCACCACAACATTACTCTCAGAGCGCGGCACACTCACAGAAGAGTTTGTGTAGGTGGGTTTTTTAAGCAATAAACTCTGTGTTTGTGAAGGGTGAGAAACTGAGGGGAGGAGGGAGGGGAAGGACTGGCACAATTCAGTCCGCATCCCAGCAGCATGAGAACAAGCTGAGTTTTTCCATTATAGTCTGTGAGCAGACTGGTTCCTAAAGCACTCTTCAGACTTTACTGACAGGTGAATTTCCCATCCAGACTCAATATGAGGCAAGATCGTCAATTTATTTACTTTTATAAACTACAAGAGGACATCCTCTTTCCTGGTCATATTTAAGATAAATAAATATCAAGTTATGCTTTTTACCTCCTTCAGCTTCCACAGATGTGCAAAGCCATGATGGATAGAGGGGAAAATCATCAGGCAAATTTATCCTTGATTTTACCAAGAAAACTGGAAGAATCTGGAAGGTACATCTGAACAAACTCCCAATTAACTGAATAAACCACACACCCAGGCCAACCCGGCCATTCACCAACGTGGGCACACATACAGAGAAATCCATCCAGTTTTGTTCCAACTCCTTTCCTCCCCTCACTCTGTGCAACGTGAGGGGCTTGATCAAAGGCAATATCAGAACAAGAACAGGACATTCAACTGAAGTTTTTCCTCAAACTGCACAAAAGCAATGGCTTCCAGCAGGTTTTGTTGCCCCCAAGAGACAGAAAAGGACAGGTCACATGAAGTCTTGCAGTTCAGACTAGAGTCCTAGAAACTCTGAGACTCATACTTATTACAGAATTATTCAGTTTTACAATTTACAAGTTCTCTGAACTGGCAAAAGAAAGGAAATCAATTTCCTTGAGGAAGGCCCACAGAGGCAGTGCCACATACACAAAAATAAAATTTTGTACTCAGATAAAATCAGTTGCAAGAGGACTGTAACCCTGCCCATGTGTTGCATATACTGTTTTCGAGGAATTTACTTTTACCTTCTGCATTCTTGGACGCAATAATCCAGTGAAGACCTGGACCACACAGATTTCCAGATGGTAAATGAGATTTGAGCTAAGCTTTTCTGGGTAAGTAAAATATAAAGGAAAGGAAAAAAAGAAAAAAAATCAAAAAGTCTCATGCCCACAATGTTTAAAGATTTATAATTGCTAGTTATTATCTCCAAGGAGGGTGCCCAAAGCTATAATATTATGGCCAACAAAACAAGACATTGAAAACAGCCCTCTGACCCCAGCTGTTGAAATGTGCCTTTACTACCACGCATATTAACCTCCTGTGATGTCTCTTCTGGCAACGCATCTCTCTATTTGATGTTCACTGTAAACCACTTGGGCTGCCCACAGTTTTGCTAACACATGAAATGAAAGATTTGGCAAAAACATTACACTGGCCAATTAACTCCAAGAACAAAATTCCAAGACCAAGGAGAGGCATATGTCCATCCATGACTAATTTACTCCATTGTATTTAGAGATATAATTAGATGTAACTGTCCAAAAAAAAATTATTTGCAACATGAAGCAAAACAACGTATTTTTTTACTCAAATCACATTGGAAAGATAATAGAGATGCATAAATTTTGCCCCCCCCCAGAGAATCTAATTTCTCTAAAGTCTGCAAACAAAGTAGGGATAAAGTCTAAAGAAATGCATTCTTCTTTTGTATGTTTTGTAGAGAAAATGCCCACCACTCTGACCAAGCTGAGAATATATAGACTGAGACATGCACTCCTGACAAGGTTTTCCACCTCTCACACTCTTACTGGACCTTCAGTAACTTTCTTCATAAGCAATTCCATCAGTTTCTGCTTTCTTCATGCCAAAAGCTGCTTTTGTACTCTCATGTTTTGCATATTTTACCAAATTCTCAGGCTCTTTAGTCCAAGACAAGACGAGCCAAGAAGAACAACCTTGAACAATGTCTACAAACATGACTTGCAATTTTGAAACAAAGCTCACAAAATACACGGCTTAAAGCTGTTCCCTAAGAAGGCTTGTACAGAGATTGCTTCTTCCTGGTCTCTTTTTCTACATTATGTCAGTACCATCATTTGATATACTGTTTGCAAACAGCAAACACAACTCTTACATTTCAAGCTATCCAGTAAGAATTCAAACCTTTTTTACTTGAGGCTCTTTTACTCTACAAGGAATCTCTGGGTCCAGTATCAATCACCCTGTGATGGATAGGCATCCCATACCAGGGTAATTCGTACCTCCACAGCTTATTGAACTGCAACACCTCATCCTCACTGAATACTGATGGCTGATCTATATGATTCAGGTCGAATCACAACAGTGATTTTTCAGGGTTAAGGACACTTCCATCTGACGTATTCAGTCTGAGACTATAAAGGATCATCACGGAGCACAGGAAAACAGCCCTCACATAAGAGGATTAGTTGACTACTTCTGTGTGCTTGCACCACAACTTTCTGCGCCATATAATATGATAAAGTGGTCCCTGGTTAAGCAAAAGAAAAACAAAAAAAGAGAGGGGAAAAAAAGCCTGTAATGCAGAGTCAGTGTTCCTTACTCAAGAGCACATGACTTTATTTGAACACGTAGTTGAAACATACCATTAGGACAATTCTGCTTCAAGAGTTTGAGCACTAATTGGCACACGCAGGAGCACAGCACAAATTAAACTTGCCCTTTGGCATGGAAGTTATTGTTAAGGAGGATGTAAAAATGCAAAACAGCAGAGAGGATGGGTATAACACCGAGAAGGGAAGCGGTTTGATAGCAAAAGAATAGACTCAGCAAACTCATTTACTGTTAAGAGTGGAGCCTGCATTAAGAAAGATTGCTCAGAAACCTGCAAGTGTGGAGAGACATGAGCTTACTTAAAAGAGGAGAGAGGAAATTTGGGGAGGACATTCCTAAGAGCTCTCTTTTTTTATATATAACTTGGTAGTTGCGTGATACAAAATTTCTTGAGTTTTGCTTAATCTTTTGATTGTGTATCTAAACAGAAATGAAGCAGATTCTAAAGAAATAACTACATGGGTTTGAGATAATTTGCCTTACGTTTTTTCCCTGATGAGGTGCATCCATAATAGTGTCTTTTCCAAGTCAATAAGAGAAACCATTACTCAAACTGCAATTACTTCCTGTGCCAGTAAGGTGGTCTAATTACCTTTTTTTTGGCACTCTCTACTGTATTCAGTGCAGCACATGCTCTTCCTATGCAATTGCCGAGAAACATCCTAGCTGAATGCACCAGAATGCTGACCCTAGACCTCCGTTTCAGCTTAAGGTTGATTTCCTGACATACCTGGGAAAATGATGTGGTGAGATGTGAGATTTCATCTCACCAGTAAGAGCTGGCTTTATGCTTTTCCCTGTGGTTACAGCTGTTCACACTGGTCTGATGCAATGTGTAGAAGATGGAGAAACATGAGAGACTGACAGAAGGAAAGGCAAATGAAGAAAAAAAGTCAACCTTGTTTAGTGAACGTAGCCAGAAGAACACCAGGATTTGCCTGGAATAGGACATAGAGGGACTGATTCTTTAAAGCTTGCATCCTGTTTTATTACTTGTCTGCAGAGGGGATGCAGTTCATTACTCTATTTACACAAGTATAGGTGACCACACAAAGACAAGGCAAGATATAATACAGCCTTTAGAAATGAAACTTCTGCAACTCATTCCCCATTTAACAGTAGCTCACTGGGTGGTCCTGAGCCGTAAACACAAGGCAGAGCTAATACTCTCTTACACAGTAATTCCAGGGCCCAGCCACTCCACAGCGGAATATTTGCACTTTCTTAGCTGAACAATACTGTTAAAGTATAATACACTTGGTCTCATTAAGGTTTAAGATTATTTAGCCTTTTTTTGCTCCCTTTAGTGAGAGTTTTGTGTCCTTAAATACTAAGAAGGGTCCCAAAAATGACTGCCATTCTGTAGAACAGGAATATGTCATTGTGCTCACTTCACAGAACTGAAGAAAATATACACAGGTCCACATATGACATCCTCACAGAACTCATTTTCTAAGTTTGCATCCATGTGAAGAGCTGCCAAATCCTTTGAGAACTCATGGTCTTCCAGTACTTCCCAAAAATAACTCAAGTTTCTTAACAGAGACCTTGGATAAGATGACCATACAGACCACACTTTTGCTTTTTGTCTCAAATATGCACATCTGACATGTTAAAGAGCATTTTAATAGGATTTTTCCCCCTATTTTTCTATGTCACCAATCACAGAACCAATCTGAAGGCAGGTGTTTGTTTTATTTTTATTATTCTGCTAAGCGCAGCATTCTCTACAACCTTCAGGGAAGGGGAATGGGGAAGAACAGCATCAACTTCCAAGAAAATATCAAAAGCTAATAACCACCCTTCTGAATTTTAATCCATAGCCAACCTCAAAATAGATCACTTCATACACTCTTCACACTTTCGATGAGCAGAGAAGGGAGTGCTTAATTCCAGAATAATCTTAAAACGGGGAACATATTAATAACCGTGAATTAACACTGATTCTTAAAGATTACACTTTTCTTCTTAAAACAGTAGTCAAAAGTTGACATTTTTTGCAGGAATTCAGGATTAAAACACAAATAATAGTTCTCATGAGAATGCATATTTCATAGAAGTTTCCTTTTCAGCTTGCCTTCTAGACTCACATAATTGCCAAGCTTCTCGAACAGACCCGTGATAAAACCCTTCACACTAAGGGGCTGATTTTAGGATCGTGGCCACAGGGTGGTACTGTGAACAGATAGTTACATTTGCCGCTCATGATGCATGCAGCTGGTCATCGCATGCTCTGAGTCAAGAAGTCCAGAGCATTTGGGCACAATTATTTAACCCCTAATACCTCGGCTAAGTGGCCACACAACCCCTCCGACACCATACCCACGCAAAGCAAAGAGGTTTGCTTACAAGTGCCTTCAGCACTGCAACATTCATCCTGTTGAAAACCTGTTTTCTAATTTGTCTTTTCAGTCCCCTAGCTGTATTAATTTTACTACAGGTGAAAGATGTGAGTACATTTACGCAGCAGAAATTACCAAATAATAAAAATCACTACAACACTTCCAGATTTTTAGAAGTTCATCGGCACAGAATCAAAAAGCAGCACAACACAGGAGTAAAAATGGAAACTGCAACCCAGAATCACTTTATTTTGACAGGAAAGGCTAACACACTTAAATAACGTTAGTGCTTTCAAAACTGCCAAAGGATTTGTAGGCTCTACATACCTGAATTTAGGTAAACTACAGACAGCTACTCTGCCAATCTACTGCTACTTTCTGATTCTCTATATAGTCTGATTACAATAGGTTGAAAAATAAATTAGCATTAGAGTTTCACTGAGATAGAAGTTTGAGATTCCTGCTTTGCCGTCCAATTTTGATTTTCCAGAATATCTGTTTTATCTTACTATCACCTTTCACAGGCAAAGATGCTGAAAAACCTCTTGAGTGCCATTTGGCACAGGTACAGTCATTGTCCAAACACACTAACAGCTTCGACATCATAGCTATATGTAATTAAAAAATAATAATGTCTTCTGCAAAGAAATTGAAGAAAGTTGTAATAGGATGGTCCTTAGAACAATATATATGGAGGAGACACAGGGTATCCCTATCCAAATAATTAGGACTACTGTGCAATGGCACTCTTATATGCACAAATAAATGAGAGCGCACAGTCTTGACAAAACCAGATTGTTCTCAAAATAGACAGACACACAAGTATGGATGGGTTGCAATAACGCATAAGCTAGCAAGACCCAGGCACTGTGCATATCATGTAAATCTCACGCAGTGGGATTTGTTTATTTTATTCTATAAATGGAAAGTAGATAGCCACAGGTAATCAAGGGGGGAAAATACGCAATAAAATCTAGTTTTGAGTTTTGTTCTGAATGGATGTTGAACTGCACAAGATTTCTAGTGACCCCAAGCAATGAGAACGGTCTTGCCTTCTGTCTCCTCAAAGAGACAAATGGCATTAGTCCAGCACGTAACACTACCCTGATGAATTAGCTTTTTCTTCACTAAAAGATTCTTTCTAGGTAAATGGGAATAATCCCTGCACAGGTAAGAGAAAAAAGACAACCCTCCCCACAGCCAAGACACATCATTATACTCATATTAAAAAAGTACAAATAGTTCTATTGCATATATAAAATATGCATAAAGTTAGGCCAGAGAAGTGTAATTGTCAGTGATCTGTTAAGACCTTGAGAATACCCCAAACCCAGCATAAAGGTGCAACTGGAGATTGAGAACAAGGCCTGTGGAGGACCCTCGGCGACCTTGACAGGGGGCAGTTGTGGTCTGCAGCCCCTATGGCCAACATAACCACCTCCCTGCAAGTCCAGGAGACCCATACCTGATCACCATGAAACCCTTTAAGGAAAACAAACAAAATCCCCACACAAACACCTACCAAAAAGATTGTCAGGGGTTATGGAGAAGCACCACTTTTTTGATGCTGTTAAGAGATGCTTAGAATTCGAACAATTTGATAGAGACACTAAGAAACAACACAATCCATTTTATATGAGCTTCACCTTATTTAAGCTGCAGTGACAAACCCACCACCTATTTCCAGAGAAGCCAGGGAAGTCAGAGTATTATAGCCAGTCTAACAGAAGCAGGAAAATAACCCGTCGCAAAGTTAGCAGCTCCCCACGCCCTGTTCCTTGCACAGTGTGCTTTCCCTCTAAATCCAAGTGGAGCTCAGAGAGAGAAGCTGCGGACTCTGCAACATGTGTCAGTGAGAACAGGAGCCGGTTTAGATCAGTGTAAAGACTGGCTTTATTTTTAATAGTTTGTGTAATTATCTAAAACTGAACACTTGCTGCAGGAGTTCCGCTTTTGCTTGATTTGAGTTTCTTGCGACTAAAAGCTGGGTGAGCTTCACCCTTTGACATGGCCAAATGCCATTCCTGGAGTTAGACTTGAACTGAACCCAAGCTCTCTGCAGTGAGGTCTGTCATACCCACGTGGTTTTGGAGCTGGTGTCAACCGTGTGCACAGTTTAATAGACTACTGAGTTGCTGCCTTTCGTGAGCAACCTGCAAATGCTGTTGAGTCACCCGTGCAGCAGTCAGATTCATATCAAAGCCACTGTTTGACCTGTCTTGGTCACATTGCTCTAAAAAGAGGAGCACTTTGATAGAGAAAGGGTCAAGATGTCAGAGATGAGCTCCCGCTATGTAACCATTATCAACATGCTCCAAGCAGAGAATAGCATTCAGACACAACACAAAGCATCTTCCAGGAGCTCATGCAGACGTGTGTTACTGTCAGGCTGAAAGGATGGAGAAGGAAGAACCAGAGACACTTCCGTGGAGCACCAACAATGCCACACGATGATCATCTGGTGGAACTTGACCAAATACCCCTTTGGCTCAAAAGGAGCATCTCTGAAACTCTTCTCATTCGTGCTGCAAAACAGATACGCCACTCCTGAAAGCAACCTGCTGTTATAGGTAACAGCACACTACCCAATCTGATCACATTCTGCTGTCTTCTGAACGACTATTCATTGCTCCAGTTACAATTATAACTAGCAGGCAAGCCTGGTACCTCTAAACGATTTAGAGATGTCATTAAATACTTCAGGTGCTTCAAGAAGACCCTAGAACAGTTAAGCTGCAGTAATCTCCTGAAGTGTTTAAAAGCATCTTAGGTCACCAATAAACGGCTCTTGTGAGTTAATCAGGAAGGTTATCCAATTAGGACAACAAGCTCTTCACCACTACATCCCAATGAAGAAAGCCAATTATACCCTTAAAAATCACATACTTCCGTAATCCCATGGAAGTTAAACCATTTGTTTAAGCATTCACTAAATAAAACACACATACACAAACCCACACAAGTCTAGTGCAGCTTGTGGTTAACTGTTCTTTAGTTCTATGTTTTACAAACAAGTATTGGTCTTACATTTTGTGTGTTAGTTACTTGACTTCATCAGTTTATTTTGCCGAACACAGCACATACTCTACCACCACCACACTGCCCAGCTTAACTGCTGAGGAATGCCCAGCCTGAGCTTTTCCTTTAACGAGAAATCATCAGCAAAAGATTTTTCAACAATTTCTCAAAATTTCAAAACTTAGAGAGAGAAAAGTAGAGAGGAAAGAATAACTGAAGCAGTTGAGCAAGCTTCTCTCCTGACATATCAAAAAATACCTTACAAATTTCAAATTACTTCCTCCTCTACTATAACAAACAATGGTCCCTAGAGTTATTACTAACACCACAAGAGTCCTATTAAGTATATATTGTCCAAATGTAATTGAAAACTCACTTTCTAATTCCGACTGATATTCATGTTTATTTTGTGTTATTTGTTCAGAGCTAGATTACAAGAAAAATCAAGCCAATAGATCACAATTCAGCTCCTATTTACTCAAAATCTTGCAAAAGCAAACACTCTCTATTACCATCATTTTATAATAAATTGTTTGAGTAAGAATTCAGGGCTAAACGTCTGCTTATCAAACTACACGGTCATATGTAATGTCACAAGATCGCACAAGCAAATCAACAGGCTTTATACTTAGTTGTGTGAAACTATTTAAAAGCTGTTTCCAAGCTTGCAGGTTGAGCTGCACATTACAGATGTCTGGTCCTAATTTTCTATTACAAATTACCAGTCTGCTGCAAGTAGATTTGTAACTTATTGGAATATGATTCATTATGAAAATATTAGAATAATTTCAATGTGTTAACTAGTATGCTAAGGTTACTTGTGTTCAAAGCACCATTTACGGGGAGGAAAAAAACGGTATCTAAACCACGTCATCTTTCAAGTCTTCACCCAGCTCATCTGAATAAGGATAGGCCAAAATTTTAGGCAAACAACCAAATAAATGATTCAGGCAGGGTTGGCAGAACTAGCCTTGCTGACCCAGAGCATAAGGAATTAATCAGCCTCATGACAAATACGCAAGTGCAGATTTAATAGAAGGGAATGAGCCATTTGTTAAGTCTGCTGAATTTATCATGTGTACAGAGTCCATCAATGGACACACAAGTACTTTCTGGTTTTCTTTTGTTTTTATAGTCCCCTTTCTCCTAATCGGAGAATTAAAATTAACAACCCCAAAACCAGCCTGGGTTGCCAAGTGTCTCGCCTGGCCTGACTGTAAGTCTGGGACAAAAAAAGATTTAACATGAAAAAATTCAGGTTGGGAATGACCTTCTGCACTGATTGACTTTAGTGGAATGCAAATGATGGGCAGTAAATCAGGCGACATGCATGCCGCTCAGTGAATCACACTGTTCCCTTCAATCCCATCTAGAGGGGGAGACATAAATCCTCCCAGTTCAAGATGGGCCATGAGCAGTCCTTTATATTTCCAATTAAAGATGTACTGTCCTTTGCCCAGCATTCAGTTGGGACGCTGCACATTAATATGGTAATCAGCAACCCAGCAGCGGGCCATGGGGGCCTCATTGTCTCTGCCACATTCATCCCCAGGCTTCCTCCCAGCTGGGTGAAGGAGGGTTCGGTGTGACAGGCAAATCCCAAGAGATGACAGAGAACCCTTCATTAGAACGGATTTTAATGCCACGCTGCCAGTAGGCAACATGTTTTGATTATCAGGGCTTTCACACAGATCCTCCGGGGCTGGAGGCCAGATAGATGCTTCCCAGCACTACACAAACAAGCGCACGGTCTGAGCGCAGCCTCGCGGCTTGAATACCTATCAATCACCGCACCGTCAGCCCAAAGTGCTGCAACTGTGAGACACTTTCTTATGGGAACAGCTTCGCTCCTCGTCTGTGAAATCATGGGAGGTTACAGCAGAGAAAGCAAGCGACATCCCTATGGCTGAGAAGAATCAAGGGACATCCAGCCCCACAGCTACCACCAGCATTGCTCTGGGCTCACTGGTGAAGGGGATGTTAGGGAGGGTCTGGAGGGGACTGGGACTCCATACAAGAGTCTGGCAGCAAGGACCAACCCTCCCATTGAGTGGGACGTGTCTCTCCTTACGCTGCCGCGCAATAACACAACCAGGAGAGCAGGAAAGGAGCAGGTGCTGGCCACTCCCTGCACTGGTGTTTGAGATTGTCCAAGTGAAGATAAGTTTCAGCACATGAACAAAATGCAGTAAATCCCTCAGACCTCCATAGGCAGCTGCAGGCAAAGTGACTAATGAGACAGATTCAAGTTAGCAGACTTGGGATTTTAGGTAAGGGAAATGAGGGCTGGATGGGCATGACAAGTCCTACCCCTTTGCACAGCAGAAAGGACAGGTTGCCTAAAAATATGAGCTGGGGAACTGATTTTTGTTGTTGTTTTCACTATTTTGGCATCAAGCTGTTTGGGTTGACCCCATCCACCAAAATGTAGATGAACTCACTTCAGACCTTTGAGTAGAAGGTGACAGTTGTAATTCTGAACTGAAAACCTGCAAGTTCTCAACAAAATTTCTTATACAAGCATCCTGTTATTTAAACAACCTCATCACTCCGATGCAACCCCTTTTGCTCAGAGTTTTTGTAATGAGTGGATGCAAAGAGTGCAAATACACCCTAAGAATGGGGGTTAAAATAGTTTGGAGATGATCTTGTACTCGAGCCCCTTCCAGCTATGCTGTATGCAGTCCAGCCACAGCTCCAAGGCAGTCCCAGGGCTTTGGAGACCTGACGCTGTCAACAGTAGGCAAAATGTAGTATCTGGCAGGTAAATGAGTAGCTCCCTTCATGGCTCATGTTGCAGACCAGCAGACACTGGAGGTTTTTAAAAAGGTGAGGTTTTTACCTGCAGTAAGCATGTAAAAATTATTTCACCTGTAGAAGACCTTATAACTAGATTTATTTTGGGGGGGTTGACTTCAGGGAGGGATTTACCTTCCCTAAAAAGACAGAGAGAGAAATTCTGGATTCAAAAAGCATCTCCTCCCACCCTGGCCACCTTACCCCAGCCCGCTCTCTTCAGCACTCCATAGCTATTTTTAACATCTCATTTCCTCACATTATGGCAATTTACATACTTAAACACATCACATTAGCATCCAAAACATAAACAAAGTGAGATAATGCAGTGTAAAGAGAGTATTAAAAAAAACCCTGCAGATAACACACACAGGAGCTTTTGGAAATCAGGCAGTTCTTTGAAGCAAAGCAGTTGTCCTGTATCAGTAATAGAAGGATTTCTCAGCAACACTTTACAATAAAGCAGACTTAATGAGAGCTGAGCAGTGGTGTAATTCCTGTGGAATTGCATATTGAAAGCTACATTCATACCCAAGGAGCCCATCAGGACCAGTATTGTTAGCATGAATGCTGAAGGAATTGCAAAATGAATTGCCATTTTGTTATCAAGTGCTTCCGATTGGCTCCATCCTGCCATCTGTGCCATTGGAGGATGGGAAGTAGCACAGGTCCAAACTTGGGCATCTGAAAGGTGGGTCAAGGGGAAATTTTATGTTGCAGCATCCTCTGCTTCTTCACTGAAGAAGTTCAGCACACCTGCCTTCCTGTTACTGTACAAGGAAGAAGGGCCAAAACACAGAGCAGTTTGCCAGGGACTGAGTAAGCCAACTCTTCCCAAAACAATTTTTTTTTAAGTTTTTTTTAGCTTCCATTTGTTAATTTACCTTAGAATAGTCATTGATTAAAAAAAAAAAAACCAAACTTAAGTGAAGGATGTCTTTGTTTCATCACCTTGTTCTGTAACTGAGGTGCCAACACTCTGGTGAGTTGGATTTGGTATCTCGATATGAATTCCTGTTTCTGTCTATACTTATAATTCCCTTTCAGCCTTCAAGATAAGGAATTACGGTACTGTTAATCTCCTTGTGTTGGTATTGCCATGCTGAGATGCTTTACAGGCGTATTTTGACTCTAGCCATAGCCCTTGCACCACTAATAGCCTGGAAGCTAAAGAACACAACATGTCCTCAAAGCCCAAGAGGCATATTGAGACAGACCCATATACACACACTAGAGCAAACCACCACACCTTTAATTTCTACTTCAAGTTCTGCCAACCTGACACCTCCCATCCTGCATGTCCATTACGTGGTTGGTACAGGAGGAGACCAGGCACAGCTGCATGATGCTACAGGGGAAACATCCCCCCGAGCCAGGCATCTGTGAGCGCAGAGCACAGGTCCCCACTCCGCACAGCACCAAGCTGCTCCCTGCACGGACCCAACACAGCTGGAGGGCAGAGAGCAGATGCACCCAATTGCTACTGCTGGCATGCCAAGTGCAATGGCGCTGCTTCCCTTCAAAGGCATGATATCCAGCTGCTAGGGACCGGACTGGAGTCACAGCGAGTTCGATAGAGCCCTATGCACCTCCTGTTAGCAATCTGTCCGCTGATGGGGCTTGCAACCCACCATTTTCCATCTAACAATTTCACAGCTCCATAATGGTTAGGGCAAGGACACACCTATTTTCATCTGAAATAAACCGAGGCTCAGCTTCCTGCTCCAAGTTGCACAGCAAACAGTGGCAAAGGCAAGACAAAGACACAATAACCAAAATATTTAAAAGAATGGAGCCAAACAATACAAACAGGAATGAATGTAGAACAGACCTGTCCTCACAGACATACATCCAGGTTGTACTTCTGCCATGTTCAAAGCCATCACTTGAGTCTATCCTGCCATTTCTCTGTGCCTTGATGCAGATGTAGGATCCATACCAAACTGACATATCTCAGATGATGAAAAATGTCGTGCAAATATTACATGCATTACAAATCTTACAATGGGTGCTCACGGGTCCATTCCGTGACAGTCAAGTTATACGACAGAGCAGAAGAAACAAATTTTAAAAAATTAAATTCTTTAAATTTACAGTACTATAAAAAATGAATGAGTTTAAATATTTCCAGATCTACCAGAAGAATTACTCAAACTAAGTTTATAGGTCTGACTTTCCCATACATCACTCTAAATCAGGAGGGATTTTACTAGACCTGAACATAAATAATTTATGATGTAATGGGAAATGTTCTTCACGTACCAAAAGCTTAAGAATAGTTCCCTCTCCAGAATCAAGGTCCCAATTCAGCAAAGCACACACTCAACATTGCAACTGTTCAACTGAAGTATCACGTATTAAAGAAAAAAAGTTAGTCACCTTTAGAAAGGCTTGGTTCTAGTTCCAGTGCTGGCAATAAATAAAGCTTCCTCTAGTGCAGGCATGACTCCCATAACCATGCCTACATCCACAGTCACGTTGTCAGTAATACACACAAGAGAAGGTGTCCATCTTCCTTTCAGCTTTATTGCAACGGAGAACAACTTGATCCTGCAACACTGGCTCGTAAGAGCGCTCGTACCAGGCTTCAGTAAAATGAGAGACCGATGAATGTTTTTAGAATGAAGCCCAGATTTACAGAAAGATATCTGTTTCATAATTTGAGACAGATAACTATTTCCTTTCAGGCAGCTTTTCCCTCTTAGCAAGAGGTTGAGCACCATCTCTAGTTTGTATCCAGAGGGAGGAAGAGATTAGCGTTTAAACTGTTAATCCTTTCAGAACAGCGGCTCTACCTACAAAATCAGTTGGACTGCACTTCTGTGGGTCCTCTAAAATAGAAGTGACTGGACAATAAGGGGCAACTGAGAAAAAGCCTGACCATTCCCCCGTTTGTTTTCCTTCAGAATAAGAGAGGGAGACAGGCATCTTGGAAATTCTGCATTTCAGATTTATCTTTTTTCCTTTCTTTGGGGAGGTGGCAAAATCAGACTATTTAAAGGATAGTCTGATGAAATTTTAAAAGGCTTTGGTTACACTGCCTAGGGGAGTCGAATAAAACAAAGGTAACCCAAAGATAGCACACAGGTTTGTGACCTGTCTCGGCTTGGTTGCTGTTGCCCTTGACTGCACGCATCCTTCGTGTAGGGATTTCAAAGGAAACTTCAGCACCTGAAATACTGATCCCTGCCTCTGCATTGGGAGCCAGTTCTAAACCACAATTTTTGCACATACAGCTCGAGTGAGTCAAGAGGACCAGTCTCAGGCACAAGTCACAGGTTGTATGTATGTATTTTGATGCTCCCTCAGGCAGCCGACAGTAGCACTTTCACTAGGTTTTATTCCATATTACTCTGTATAAACAGTATCCACACGAAAGAAGCCAGGAGAGACACGTACAAGCTGGTACCCAAGCCACAGGGAGCTCTAGTCTCTTTGCTGTGTCCCATTCCCATCTGCTATTGAAATCTTTAGCAAGTTGCTTAGCACAGAATTCACCTTTTGAAAGCAAACAAAAAAAAAAACCCACACAAAAAAACTGGGCTTTAGCAGTTTCATTATTCCTTCAGCCAGCATCAAAATGCAGTTGAGAGTCAAGAGCCCAGTTCAGTGCTCCAGCCTCGGGAGGTTCTGCACCAGGCTGACTGTTAAAAACGTTAAAGCTCCCTTATCACTTCAATCCTGAAGAACAGAACCTGCTGGTTTGCTTTTCAAGAATATAATACTACTGCCAACTCTTACCTCTTCAGATACTCAGATGCTTCATTTAAGCACAGTGTTATACATTAACACTGAAAGTTTTACAATTTTTATTCCTGTTTGGAGCAACTTCGGGAAATACAACTTTTTCACTTATATAATGCATTAATTCAGATCAATGAGATAGAGTATTATATATGCCTGTTTCACTGGCAAAAAAAAAGAAAAAGAAAAAAAATCACTTTTTAGAGAAAGAGAAAACTCCTGTTGCCAAAATAACAAAGATAAATCCAGCTTTGAATTGAGCAGGCACATTTCTACAGCTATTCAGTACATGTGCGTGGGCCAGAGATTCAGACACAGGTCCAGTTATAAGCGAGTGCCAAACCTAGGCTTAGTCTTGAATACGTACAATGATCAGAAACAGCCAGCTGCAAGCTGTACGCTGTCTGGGCTCCAAGCTGACTAGATACAAACCAGTCCTGCTCTGAAGCTGGGACAAGGAGGATTTTGCTTGAGCCACCCTTGCTAACATAGCTGAATAGGTTTTGAGACAACACCGGCTTCTGACCAGCCATCTCAGCCAGCGAGCGACAGTGAAGACTATATCAATTGCATTGTCCTTCTGCGGCAATGGAACTTGCATCTTCCTGCTCTTTACTTTTGCCACTATAAGTGGAATTTTGTTATTTACCTAGGCTGAGAGATCTGTTGCGGATCATTAGGAACTGATCCTGCAATGTGCATACACACTATTTGGGTCTTAAGAGTTAATGCTGAGAAAAACGTCTGAATTAAAGTTTTTAGCAAACATCTTTCAGCGCACAGATGTTAAGACTAAATCTAGCAATTAGCAGTATAAGCTATATTCTGTGTTACAGTTTAAGGAATCAAATATTATCTATTTTATGGGTATGAAACCATACTTTTTTTCCTGTATGAATCAGTATATTTTTCACTTTTGATTCACCTTTAGCTTTCCCTCTGGCCTATATCACTTTGCTAACAAAATCTTTATTATTTAGGGTTTTCCTCCAGAAGCAGGACTGCTTTCCTGCATTTGAAATACAGCCAGAGAACATTCAGCACTGAGACCTTTCAAAAAAGGTGGGGTTTTTTCAGCCAGAAGGGTGGAGATGGCTACTTCTGAGATTTTTCGTGCTTCCTGAAATGCCTTTCACCCACAACGTAAATGAGTGATGACCTTCTGTTCTCATCCACAGGTCCGAAGCAGGATGGTCCTGCACTTTCTTATAATTTCCGTAGGAACCGGTGTGAGGTCAAGTTCATTTCAGCAACTGAAGGAAACTGCTCTATCTCTAGCTCAGGAGCCTTAACAGCCTTGAACTCAGAACATAATAGCATTATTCTGCATGTTAGATGGTGCACAAAATGCATTACTCCAATATTTAAACTATCATGGAACTGACCAACTCAATGAGGATTGTGCCAAATAAAAGGAAGCTCAATTTTGAAATGCCCAAGCTTAGCTTTGCTTTAGTTACGAGGACAGCTAAAATAAATAAATAAAATTACTCTAAGTTCTCTGTATGCTTAAAAAAAACAAAACAAAACCAAACCCTGACTGTGATTCCAATGCATTCTACTTTAATATTTAATGAAAAAAGTGAAGGTAAAACCTGAATGCAGTTTCAAAAGAACAATCTAGAATGTTTAACTCAATAAAAAAAAATTCACAAAAAAAGAAATCTTTGTGCTTTTCTTCTAAACTGAGATATCAGCAGAATAAAGATAATTTAGCAATTTATTCTGATTTGACAGAACTGAATTCAGATGGAGCTCTACTGAAGCTTGCAACAAGCTTGCATTTTATCTTCAACTTTACAGCATCCTCTGCATCTTTAAACCCCTGAAAGCCCCAGGAATTACTCTCAACACTTACAGTTAAGATAGGAATCAAGCTATCTATCTCCAGATTCTGCTCAATCAAAATGCCTCTGACTTTAAAAGCTGTCCGGTTTGCTGTATTATCTTCTCAATAATTCCTTTGCCTTGTCTGCACTGCCACAATAAAGCCATAAAGCCCCATTACTTTGATCTTACACAGAGGTATGTATATACAGATATATTTTTTCTACAAATACTGAATAATCTGCATGCATGTATTAGGTATATGCTGCTAGTCTTTTAAGTGCTTATAGTATATTGTTGTGAAAAACTATTCCAACCTTCAAAATGGTCCGATGATATTTCAAGTGCTTTTGGAATTCAGACGCTGTTCATATACTCACAACTCTTGTTAACAGTGTTAAGGAGACATGTAACTCTGCACAGACAACAGAAATATAGCGTTCTGTCCGTATGAACACCCACTACATTGAGGCAGAATATCTATTAAGTTCCTTCTAAGATGCCTACCTGTGTGACACCAAGGCACTTTTCCAAACTAAGGAACATTCGTGTTTAAAGCTCCTCCAGCCCACAGTGATAACTGGTCATCAGACGATGTTTGATTAATAAGATGAAAAGATTTGTCTTTTCGACTGCCACTGACCATGAGGCAGAATTAGGAACACCTTTAAAGGGGTCCCACTTTCAGAATAAGCGATTTCACTACTTCTTGCAGTGCAGTCTGTATAAAATCATTTCTGGGCACAAAAAAAGTCAGTTCTGTCAAAAGTCTTGCCTGGACATCAAGTTTTAATGCCTCAGAAGTAGACAGTATAGTCTCACAAAAAACACAAACTGGTTACTATCTGTCACTGGGCAATGACTCCGATGGAAAGCAGCAAGTAGTATCTGGGATATTACCGAGAGCAGTCCTGGCACCCAAAGCTGAATTGTCAGGTTCAGGCATAACTTTCTTGACAATATAAATCGGTCTGTGACACAGTCACATCTTCAAGTCTAGCAAAAACCATGTTGATATGGCCAGAATTTAAACTAGGAATATCTGAAGTAGCTCAATTTAAGTTTTCACATGTTTTAATACAAAGGTTTTCAGCTGTCTGATCCAGGAGGGAAGCAGGGGGGCAAAAAAAAAAAAAAAAAATAGTATTTCCAGGTACTACTGAAGACCCTACTCTTTTCTTGAAAAAGTTGGGTCTGGTTCCCTCTTACACTATAATATTACATATTAAGAAATATGTTTGTTTATTTCATTACTGGTGATAAACAGATCAATAAAAGGTTATTTCACGATAACTTCCCATTGATATTGTAATCCTGTTCAGTTAATCAGCATTGCTTCTGTGTGGACCACCGTTTGCAATGCAGACAATAATGCAGAAGAGGTAGTAAATCACAAACTGATGCAAGGATGCACATGTGTCCCCCCTTACCCCCAGAAATCAGGAAAATCTGGATATAAATACATAGTGATGTTTTCAACCATTTCCAAAAGTATCTTTTCATTATTGTTCTTCCTACTGCTGCAAAACGTGCACAAAAACATGAGAAATGCTTCTAATATTTCCAGAAGTCATTGCAGTGAAATATTAATATATTTTCCTCCTTGCAGAACAGTGTATTCCTATTTCCATAGAAATTTGCAATGGGTTTATTAGAGTAATTCAACGTGTACCGTACAAGCTTTTTCAGCACACACTTTGCGCCCAGCACTGACTAGGACTAATGCCAAAACACTTTGTACGATGGTAATCCATTAGATTCAGACTTGCTCAAGCCCGAGGGGCTGAGACAGAGCAGCGACACTGCGAAAGTTTTACACAACCCGAAGGTCAGATGGAGAGGAGGAGAGACGATGCCATCCCCGCACTACGATAGGCTATATGAGCACCAAGGTTATACGAGCACCAACAGTTGTTCACCCCATGTGACAGCCCATGCGAGAGGGGATGTCAGATCACAGCATCCCCCCCTCACTGCCATGCAGGCGGGGCGTAAGAGCCTCCTCCCTCTCCTGGTGCTGAATCCGCTCCCTTCAGCCTCCAGTTCCTTCTTAACTTACTTGACCAGAGCTTGAGCAATTTTGCCACCACTTTCAAATTATCTGAAGTTCAAAATAACCGCTGGGTAGAAGCACAAAAGCGTTCACCATTTCAATGTCTCCTTACCTAATATTTTGCCCTTCTGCAGCTCCATAAGAGTGCTGAGAAAGCAAATATTTCAGTTGCAGAAGGCCTCAGGCAAGCTGAGGTTGGTTGAGGTCAGCCAAATTGGGCAACCACATTTTGTCAGCTCTTGCCTTCCCGCTCAGAGCCAAACAAGCGGCAGCTTACTCCTCTCCTGTCCTCCTCCCGGTCCACATTCCCACAGAGGGAACTGGAGGTCTCCTTTCCATCACAGCCAGTCCTCCACTCAACTGAGCTTCCCTGTTGTAGCTCTTCCCCAAGCCCTGCCATTGCCTCATGTGTTGAGGACAAGGTTGATTTATTTTTTAGAAGCTTTCAGACTCTTTCTTAGTTCACATGAAGGCTCACGGGCTCCACCAGGCAGATTTTCAGTGCCAGTTCTCCCAGCTCCTTGAGATAAAACAAGTGATGCCCAATTTCTGGGGACCAGGGAAGAAGAAACACAAACCCAGTATGCTCTCTATCTAGGACAACAGTAAATGTGTACGCTCTCTATATCTTTCAACATCAAAGAAGAACAGAATATGACAGCTGGGGCTCCTTCCAACACTTTCAAATGCTTCACAGGCCAGCACTTGCTTTTATTGTTATTCTTATGCTTCTGAAACAAACAGCATGGAAAAAAACAATGCTAATTGACAACAGCTTACAATGTGATAGCCAAATAAACCAAGCTCGAGATCAGTCAGAGTGGAAAGGTTTTAATTATCCACACTTCCAAATCCAAGGACAAGGATAGGAGTAAGTGTGCCCTGGGCCTGTCTGCTAATCCCATAGTTTCTCTCCCAGCACCCCAAAGATGCCAAGGTAACTATCATTAATAATTATTAACATCCTCCCAGCCTTTACATTTAACACTGTAATGTTAAAAACTCAAGAAATTCACTTAAGATAGATAGATTGTCTGCCTTATTTGAATGAAACAGCCTTAATTTTGCAGGTTTGGGCTTTCTAATAGCTGAAGTTTTTGCTATTGCTTGCCTGTTGTTTTCATTAGCTGATACTACTGGAAGTTAAAATACACTCAAGCCTACAACGTTCATTTTACAATGTATGTTAATTACTTCATAAGTAATATATTTCCTAAGTAAGGCTTGGGTGTGTAACCTGCAATTACACTAGAAAATGCACTACGAAGTGAGTTTATTTATAAAGAAGAAGTCCAAATGACCTGAGAGCTTTTTCCCCTGTAACTTCCAGAAGAGAGATTTTACTAAAAACAGTCTGAGGTACTGAAAGAATTGGAAGGAACATGAAAAGAGAAAGGAAAAGGGAATAACGGGAACACAGAAATGTTTTAAATACCTATTCATATACCACACACTCCACAGAAATAACAGAAATTACAACAGGTT
>WKFP01014878.1:1650941-1700551 GCA_011057875.1 Pterocles orientalis | reverse complement strand
TCTAATAGCTGAAGTTTTTGCTATTGCTTGCCTGTTGTTTTCATTAGCTGATACTACTGGAAGTTAAAATACACTCAAGCCTACAACGTTCATTTTACAATGTATGTTAATTACTTCATAAGTAATATATTTCCTAAGTAAGGCTTGGGTGTGTAACCTGCAATTACACTAGAAAATGCACTACGAAGTGAGTTTATTTATAAAGAAGAAGTCCAAATGACCTGAGAGCTTTTTCCCCTGTAACTTCCAGAAGAGAGATTTTACTAAAAACAGTCTGAGGTACTGAAAGAATTGGAAGGAACATGAAAAGAGAAAGGAAAAGGGAATAACGGGAACACAGAAATGTTTTAAATACCTATTCATATACCACACACTCCACAGAAATAACAGAAATTACAACAGGTTTGCAAAACTAATATAAGGACATCTGACCACGCTTCCTTTTAACCCAGAGAGAGCATGCTCAAGTAGTAGAGTTTATAAAGGCCACGAATGAGCACAAATACAATTCAGTGACCTCCAGTGTCCTTGTCACCCACATGTGATATTTATGCATGTGAGGCTAATCTGAAGCCTCTCTCAAACACCCATTCATCACTAACCCATCAGATGCTGTCTAGACCATATATCTCTACCTGGATGCTTGCTACTCTTTGACTATTAAACAGGGATAAACCAAAAATTTTACACTGGGGGTCTGTCACTCAACTATTTGCATCTACTTTGTGGCCAGCTCCTTTTGTAAGAGCTGAACACAACCCTCATCTAGGACTTGTCCTGTGCACATAACACTACTTAGCAAGAGCATTCACGAGCCAAATTCACAGGTTATATACATCAGCACGAGTCCACTCAGTTCAATGGAGTCATGCTAGATTACACCAGCTGAGGATCTGGCCATACATTTTCAAGGTACTCTATAAATTAATCAGGCTTTTTAACAACCTTGCAAGGTTAAGTGGTACAACAGTAAAGTGGGAAAAGTGTAAGAACTCCAAGCCAACGGGACACTAGGAAATGCCACTTTCTGAAGGGCTAATATTCTAATGACTTTTCTTTTAAAAAGTACATTCTGTCCTTCCTCAGGTAAAACTCCTCTCTAAATTCCACAATGCAACAAATAGTTGTAGCATCAGGCTGCAGCATTAAGAATTGAACCTGGATGCTCCGTGCCTAAATGCACAAGATGACTGCAAGAACTAATAGATCCAAGCTGAGCACAACAGAGGGTGTATTGAATTCATCCATCTGCTTAGTCCGGCCACCAGGAGAAGACAGTAAGATGTTCGGTTGCCTTGCATTTGTAACCACAGTCAAAGTTACCCTACCTGCTACTAGGACTAATAACTGCAACAGTACAAATAACGTGCTTAGGTTGTGTTAACATTTTTTTTCCTCGAACTGAAAACAGCACTGTACAGTCAATAGAAATCCTGCTGCATCCCATGTGCTTACAGAAGGCAGCTTGACACAGAGAGGAGGTTTGAAACTCACAGAAACTCCTTTTCCATACACTGCGCTGAAATGGTTTGCATGTTTTAATTCATTAAACACCTACAAAAAGACTGAGACAAGGAACAAGTGAAAACAAGCCTAAGAAGACAGAAGATTTTAAATCTATGAAAATAGCCCTAGAAACAACTAAGTTCTCAGAGCCTTGCATAACCAAAGACCACAATTTCAACTGATAATTCTTGCAGTGACCCATCCTAGCTGTTTCAAACTGTCTGTTATTGCCCGGTACCCACTCAGCCCTAACCCAACTCGTTGCACTGGAGGAAGGACCAATAACACTATGCTTCTAGGTTTGTTGTACTCACAAAGGGCTTCTACAGCCTGTGCTGAAAGGGCTTGGAAGGGTCCCCGCATGCTCTCCTGCTTTTGCATACCTACAAATTACACCGTTACCCCATATGTATCACTTTAGCCCCACAAAAATGCAGAATGCAGCTTCTTCAGAGCATCCTCCTAAGCCACAGATCAGAGTCCTACCTGGCAAAGATGACTGAAGAGTGGCTGGAACAAACCCCATCACCAAAACAGCTCCTTCACTCCAGCCCCTGTGATCCTGCAGCACAGCGTGCAGAGCAGGAGCAAGTCTTCAAAGGCACACCCCGAGCATCAGCTTGACCTTCGGCATCCAGAACAACCTCAGGCCTTTATCTGAATGAACACAAACATCCCACCAAGTTTAAATCACAGCCTTTCAAAGACACAAGTGTTCACAGTTACAAAACAAACTCCGTTGTAGCTCCAAGACTCTGCTGTGCCACATGCAGTACGGAAGGTTTCCGGCTGTCGGACGGAGTGTATAATAGGCCTGATTTATAGTTATCAGCATGGGACTTGATTCGAAAGCTCAATCACCGTGACTTCTCACAGTGGGGTTTGCATGCTGCAACGGGTCTCAAAATTGGAGAGGAATTTACCTCCCGCTGCCGAACATTACATAACAATCAACAGAAAACAAGCGGAGAGCGGCAGGAGGTCCCCATCATTAGCCTGCACAGTCATGTTAATGGAGATGTACACACACTCATCTATCTGCACTTATTATGGAGCTTGCCAGACTGTGGGATTACATGGCAAGAAAGACTCTAAGACAGGGAAAGAGACAAGACACAGCAAAGAGCTTCAAAATTCAAGTCAATCCACCAAGATTTCCACGTTAACATGAGAGACTGGGGTCTGGGAGGTCTAAATTTCACATGTAGTAAAAGCACTCACAAACACTGGGAGGTGTGCGCAGCAAAATGCTGCTTTTCCTCTACAGAATAACAGTTCCACCTTCACCTTTCTGCCTCTTTTGAGCCTGCTGCCAAGGTGACACTTCCACCTCCATGGAAGGATACCTGCCTACAAACTTTTCTGAAGTCGCAAACTTCTATCAGTATGTCCACATTGTCTCCATCCCAAAATAGTCAGAGGCTTCAATGCCAATTAAATGTTTCAGATAAGACAAACAGCAGTCCCTGTAGGTACTTCTGCTGGCTTGGCACGCAGAAGGAAAACGAAAACCTACTGTAATTTAAAAAGCCATTCAAACCGAGAGAGTTCACTTAAACTTTTTTGGATAGCTGTAGTTTTGTATACATACAATATACTGTCTTCAACGTCACACAAGGACTACAAAACATTCCTAAAATCTCACAAGACTGAGGCAAAAACAGTTCCATTTGTTTGGTTTTTTTTAATGAAAAAAGTACTTGAACACAGATGTGACCTACCGAAGTTGAACCAAGTCAGCAGCAGCAAACAGCCACATCACAACTCTCTCTCCAGCCACCACTTTGACTTTTATAAATATTCCCTTTTCCTTCACAAGCCAGCAATTTATTTTTCCCTCCCTCACAGGGTAAAAACAGCAAATTCATTCTAAAACTTGAGTATACAAGGCTAAGAAACGGTCAAGACAAGAGTCCCTCTATGCTAATTTAACAGGAAGGAGGCAATCCATTTCCCCTTCTCAAACATCCACTAAATGCAGAGCATCTCTAATGGCCCAAGAGTTTCTCCTTGACGTTTCGAATATTCTTCCTAGATCACTAAGTTATGGATCTAACTCCTGTTATTTCTTTTAACAGAATTAGAAGTGACAGTTTTAAACAATCATTAAGTTATAATCAAATCAACTGGAATGTCATTAGTGTTCTAGATTGCCATCTTTGTTTTCTGGTTAATACTACGGTTCCTGTAAGAAACACTCTTTTCTTAGCCACCACGAACAACCCGTACATTAACCCCACTCAGACTATTTTTACCCTGGAGCAATGACTAGCCAAAGGATAGGTCTCACCATTTCTTCCCCTGCCCCCCAAAAAATGTTTTACCTCTGTTTCTCCGTATCAATAAATTGACCCAGAAATATTTGCAAACTATTGGTCATTTTATATCTTAAAATGAACAGCCCCCTGCAGAATTCAGCCACAAATTGATCTGTTTGCACAAGGATCTGGAACATATCTGTTGCAAGGACTAGGCAAACCAGCAGCAACTGAAGAACCCCTTGCTCGCTTTCCAGTATTTTTCTTTTAGACATCCCTTAATACAGAGCAAGCTGCCCTACTTACCCACTTCAGTCCCCCTTTAACCTGAATACTCATATCAGGTTCATATGAGGAAATAAACTGGTAGCACTAAAAGGTAAACAATAATAAGGGAGTAATACATAACTGAATTAAGAAAGTGGCTAAACGCTTTTAGACTCTACTTTAGCTACATTAAAGAGAGCTGCCTGCTCAGTGAATGTTCAATGATTTCAGGAAATCAGGTGTCTAGCCATAACATCACTGAATTTTTCTTATTCAATGTTTCTTCCCCCCTCCCCGAGACATACAAAGCCACAACAATGGTTAGACTCTCCAATGAATATTATCTATTGTGTCAGTGAATCACCTCCTTGTACTTACCCCATGTTTAAACTATTTGTACTTTTGGGGCAGGAACAGACTTCTCTTGTTTCTGAAGAATTCCCACCACGGGAGCCATGGCTAGCAATTACCAGCACATCGATCCAATAAACTAATAAGCACTAGCGAAGAACTAAGACATACAAATTTCTAGTTTTCAAATACTTAAATTTTTAGTTTAATCTAAGGGGGAAGAAATGAAGCAATTAAATGCTTCTCTGCTGATTATACCTTGTTTTCACAGACAAGCTCTCTTTGCTACAATAGAGTTTGGGCCAGAAGTCCATCTCTAGGCTAGTCAACCCTAAGTCAAAGCAGCCAAGTGATGTCAACCCGGGTAAGGCAAGGAACTTCTGATAACATTTAGATTGTTTTTCCTCTGAGAGATCATCAGACATAATCTACAAAAAATGCACCTCAAAATGCTTCTTGCTGTAAGCCAACAGCAGCACTTCACTGTCTTACCTTCACTGTCATTGAAGTATACAGTAATTTAAAAACAAAATTCAGCATGAATTTTTACCAAAAAAAATAGTTTCCTGGGGAAGGGGGAGAAAACTAGTTCCACAAAAGCACACAAAGTGTGTTACTGATATTATCCACAAACAGTTAAACACACAGTTATCTCATTATCTCATTTTGTCACAACTCTGCCATGTTTCTAAACTAAAACTTCCTCGTTGGCTTAGTTTGACACTTGGGCACACAAGTCCACTTTGGCCGACTGTCGTACCAAATTGGTGAACAGAAAAACCCGAGCACGGAAGAGCATCCCTTACCCTTGCTGCTTATTGCCAGGGTCAGCAGAGCTGCGGTCACAGCAGGGGAGAAAAGGGCTGAGCAAGTACACAGTCGCCCTGCCCTGTACGATATGCACAGGCGAGGGACCCTCTCAGATGTCACATCAGCCTCCTTCCCTGTCCCCACAGGATACTGACACTCGTTTGTTCAGCCCAGGATTCCTCACTAGCGATTGCTGCAGCTCTGCTGTAGCAGCCTTGCAGAGCAGCATTAGCCAGAACAAAGCATAACCTTCCTCTCTATGCAAACCCAGAAATTCAAGAGATCCATGGTTCAGCTGAGAACCCAGCCTTTTGTCACACAAAGGGGCCACCGTGGAAAGCAAGACCTCGAGTTCTGCAAGACAACTAACTCCCATGTTTCCATCAACAGCAACAGCAATCTGAAAGAGCACAAGGCTTTACATTTAGGATATCAAGAGCATATCTGGATAGGCTCAGGACACAGATCAGTCAGGAGAAAAATATTTTAACTGTGTTTTACTCTTGTTTTTACCATGTTTTATGTCGTGCAACAGTGCAAAGCACCTAAAGCTTAAAGAAGCAATATGAATCCCACCTGGTGTTGCTTCTACATTAGGAAAGTGCACAACAACCACCAAGCAGAAATGAAGGGTGGGGAGAGATGTTCCGTTGCAGCAGAAGCTCCTTTGGAGCAGCTTTAAACCCTGCGCCTTGTTATCCATAGTCAAACTACACCATGAAGTCAATGGATGGTGAAGGTCCATCCTGCAGCACACTGGAGTCCCAGCAAATCAAAAAAGCATCATGGGAGACAGTCTGTTTTAAAAATGAAAGTTAGCAATTTGTAGCCCACCTGAAGTACAACTGGATTACGCTGTATATTCTCGCATGCCACCTACTGGTGCCTTGTTTATCTACCAATTGTATTTTACAGAAAACCAAATATACATGGCACTTTTATGGATAGTGTTCAAACTCATTTTTCACAGAATCACAGAATGTTAAGGACTGGAAGGGACCTCGAAAGATCATCTAGTCCAATCCCCCTGCCGGAGCAGGAACACCTAGATCAGATCACCCAGGAACGCATCCAGGCGGGCTTTGAATGTCTCCAGAGAAGGAGACTCCACAACCTCTCTGGGCAGCCTGTTCCAGTGCTCTGTCACCCTCACTGTAAAGAAGTTTTTTCTCATATTCAAATGGAACCTCCTATGTTCCAGCTTGAACCCATTGCCCCTTGTCCTACCACTGGATGTCACAGAGAAGAGCCTGGCTCCATCCTCCTGACCCTCACCCTTCACATATTTATAAACATTGATTAGGTCACCCCTCAGTCTCCTCTTTTCCAAGCTAAAGAGACCCAGCTCCCTCAGCCTTTCCTCATAAGGGAGATGCTCCATTCCCTTAATCATTTTTGAATGGATTCAAGTGGGAAGGCATGAGGGTCAGTTCAGAAAACAGGAGGTCCCTCCCTGTTCAGGTTACTTTAAAAGATGATTATTATTGCTGACAACCAGCCATGGACCAAGATCCCTTAAAGATGGCAAGAAGCAACGCGAAGGGATTCAGGATAGAAAATGCTGCTCAGTACTAATGCAGATTTTCCATGAGAAGGGAAGGAAAACCAAACAACCCTCCCACACACACACACACGCACACCAAGAGATGTCATGAGAGCAAACCTCTGCTCACAGCTCTGCAGAACTTCACTCCTACCGCAATCCCACCATCAACGCAGTTATGCTGCCCATGATGCTATGGGCATTACGAGCATTTTCTCAGCTGTGCATTACAGAAAAAAAGTTCTTGCTCTATCAGCCTAAACTTTTTTATTTTTAAATTAAACAGAAAAAAATACAAGTCTGTCCTCCTTTATTTAAAAGGAAAGCTGTCAGGTTCTGACCTAAGTCTAACCAAAAGGAGGCATGGGGAGGGGAAGGAGGGAGTTGAAAAAAAAAAAAAAAAAAAAAAAAAAATCAATGAATCTACGCTAATAAAGGTTATAGGAGTAAAATTTACACTGGATGCAAGTATGATCCTGTAGTCTTTTTATTTTTTTGGCATGCTGCCCCAGCATGATTTACGTCGAGATAACATGATGGAGCCTCCACCATTGAAAGGAATTAAATAAAAATGCAATAAAGGAGTACAAAATCAATCCGCTTACAGTTTTGTTTAATAAAAATTCATGAAGGATGGGTGGGTAGGCCCATAAGAAATACACCAGTTCAATGAGGGGGCTCTATCAAGCCCACAGCCATTAGAGTGTAGCAGCAGGATAGGATTATCGAACATTAGCATGAGTTAGCTGTGTGCCAGTGTGTTGAATATGCCTCAGTTCCCCCATCATTCCAAGCTCTGTCACTGCTGCCAGTCAATAGCGCATCTATCACCTGAAATAATGGCCAAGAAAAGTACCAAAGATGGGGATTTGACCTTGACTGAGAAGCTGATCCACAGGGATTTTCCAACAGGAGAGCTATTTTTTTCAGCCAGGATGCTGGGAAAAAGGAAAAAAACACAGTGACCCATTCTACCCCTGGATGTTAGGAGGGTTACATGTGCTTTCCCCAGGCTGAATTTGGCCCTGAGTTGTCACTTTTCACAGCTGAGCGGCCCTTCTGCCCTCTGAAGACATTTGCTTTAAAGGTAAGTTTACATTCATTTTCCCATCTACAGGCTGAAGACGAATACACAGGCAAACAAACAGGAATCTCAAAATCCTACAGCTACTGCAACTTTCTAAGAGGAGCGGTAAGGCTTGGCCTCACACTTTCCCTCCAACGGGCATTTTAAATGCTATTGCATCTTGACATCTTGACAAAAAGAGGATTTTAGTGGTCACAGGTTACACAGGCGAGGATCTGAAACCATAGCCAAATCCATGCAGCATTTCTGAGTTTTTCCCCTAAATGAACAGTTTGACTGATAATGGAATAGAACTATTTCAATTTCTACCAGAGCAAACCTTATCATTTTCAGAAAATTCATTTGCTCTGTGCTAAACATCCACTTTCTTTGGTTCTTTCATTATCGCACAGAGTTCAAGGGCAAACATGGCTGAAAAATGGACTTTGTGCACTGCATGAGCAAAGCCAAGTTTGCAGGTCGGGTGTGAAACATTCCCACTGAAAGCGCTGACAAAATACGCTGAGTGTGGGATGTCACCTAGTGGTCAGGACACACGGGACCGACAGTCAATTAACATTTCCAGCTAATTCTTCCACTAGCTGAAGATACATGCTCAGGCTTCCCAGGATCCATATCAAAAGAGACCACTGCAAGTAGGGTGAGACAGATAGAGGTTTACTCACACCTGTGATGGGACACGCACAGAACAGACCCAGTGGGATGAGACACATTTCCTCCAACAGCGGTAATCAACATTGCCAATACCAAATACCTTGTTCCCTGTGCTCAAGCCAAGCCAAAAATTTAAATAAAGCCTTTTCAACAACAACAGCGATATCATCATGTTGCAAGTCTGCAGACACCCATGGACAGATAAAAGCACAGAATTCATCAGTCACTGTAAATTACCCCTGCATCTGCTTTGTGCACAAAAATTCTCCTGGAGCTTGCCTGAGTGCAATGTGACACCCTCAGACACATCCCAGCTTGTGCCAGCCACACACTGGGTTTCCCAGATGGAGTGATCTGTCCGCACCCCTCTCCTAACACGGGAAATGAATGCCTAGGGAAGCACTTCAGCTTATGCTTTCCATACACCAGTCTAGAAGCAGCTCAGCTGACTGACACCGCAGTTGCTTTCCACATCTCTCTGCTCTAAGAACTCATCATCACCTAGACACACAGACAAAAGGCGAAGTGTCACATTAGCCTGCTCCTCCCCACCCAGCTCCTGATCTTCCCCAAAAGAAGCATTAGGACAAGCAACACCGCCCTGATCCCCTGGTAGGCTTTTCTTGGCTGTTCCAGTACGTTGACTTGAAGGACAATAACCTCTAGCTTGTTTAACAACTTGTCCCTGCTGTGTAATTACACTCCTTTTAATTGGCTTGTGGGGTTTAATCATCTCTTGGGACCCAGCTTCCAGCATTTCTCATTAACTGCCGGCACGCACTCCTGTTCTGAGAACAGGGGGATGTGCTCCAGAGCAGCGCACTGGGGAAGGTCTCTCGGGTTCAGAGATTAAAGACTAATAGCAGAGCTTACAGCCATGCCGAGCCAGCCTCACACCACATACCCTCCTCCAAGTCAACTCCATCCCATCCACAACGCACACAGCCACCTCTGCATCCCTTGGGAGAGGCAGACAGCCCCACCCACATCCAATACCAACTTTCTGAAGAATTAGAGCAGGCAGAACAGAGCAAGGGTTGAGAAACCACAGCAAAGAAGATGCCTGGCAGAAGCAGAAGATCAAGCGAATACGGGAGCCATGCTTGAGCCACTTATACATAAAGAACGTCTGCCTGCAACCTCCCATAACCTCGGCTCTTCCAACATTTGTCTTAGAAGTTTGCAAACTTAAACTGTTCTCAAAACTATGTTTGAAAATGTACCTAAAATTATAAACAGAATAATATTAAAGCTCTTCATTCCATGCAAAGTCCCTTTGCTCCACTCTGAACGGGAATAAGCAAGCAGAATTCTCTGAAATGTTGGGGGCTCGGTAAGCAAAGACATTTCTCAAGGTTAAAAGCAATTAAGGTTAGGAATAATGATCAGAAACCTAGCAATGAAAAGGAAGGCAAGCAGCAGAGGGACTAAGAGCTAGAATTAACATTTCCATGCCTTAACCACCCATCTTCCATAGTTTCTGCTTGCTCACAAAGTCTGACAAACATAAGCCTGGAAACAGCTACGCTGGTGTATCATGAAGTAGCAGAGATGTATTTCCAACTCAGCTCCATCTCCTGTCCTACAGGATGTACCTGTGAAAGATGTTCTGGAGTCACAGGAGGATCAGAATGACTTATCACACCTGCAAATCCCTGTCGCACTGTGCTTCTGGACTGCAGATGTTGGAAACAACCTCCAAGAGATAAATTATAGTTACTATTATAAAATGTTACGAGCCTTGGATCATCCTTAATTTCCTCTAGACTTCAGGAAGAAAACTGTTGGTAGGCATGCTCAGGCTTTTAGAGACCTCGGACGAACAGTGCCAGAGGGAAGGAGGTGCAATGAACAACTTTCTATGCAGAACAGCCAACCTCACTCGTGGCTTCCCAACAGAAACAGACCCGTTCGTGCAGTCATCCTTATACCAGCTTCACACCCGTGTGGTTTCCAAAATTACAGATTTGTTCTGCTGCAGTTTAAATTCTCTCTGACAGGTCAAAGGAAGGCAGCCAAGGAACAGGTAACAATTTCCATGGGGCTTGTTTGTTTTCCGTTCAATTTCTTTCCACCAAATTCAAATCTTATTTTCCCATCCTTTATCAGTGTAAAAAGGGAAAGGGACAGAATGAGGGAAAATGATACTTCTCAATATTATATGATATAGAAACCATTACCAAAACCCACCATCAGGAATCCCAGCACTTCTTAAAGTAGAAGTTTGTTTTTCTTAATGATCCACAAGTAAACATTTCAAAGCAGATGATATCTGTCACACACACCAGCACATGCGTGTTCCCCATTCCAGAACCCAACAAGCCACAACACAAATAACGTGCTGGTAGCACATGTAAACTTACCTTTTATCTTCATTGCATTATAGCTTTCCACGTGGAAAACCCCAGCTACAGGGGTACCTCACAGTTTGTGTAGGACAACTGGCTGCAATATGTTACCCAGATGTAAACTGCCCTCCAACAAAACAAACTGATGTCAAACCTCAATCAACTGCAGTAAAGCCAAGGTTCTCTTCAGCAGAACTGAGAAATCAAAGTTTGAGCACAGGCTCTGTTTGTATCATTTGTATTATAAACATTATTATACATACATTACAGAAATGTATGCAGGACAGCAAAGGGGGTTAGAAAGCCTCCACAAAGAAGGAACTGCTCCATTCCCAGCAGTTAGCACCAAAGCTGTTCACAGGAGGATGAACCAAGGACACGATACATCGCAGAAAATGGAAAAGGATATTTGACATCTGGGGAAGGAACAACACTGTGTTAAACTTATACTGGCAGGGCCTTGAGATCCAAGTAGTTTTCTATTACTTCTCAGCCACGCTCGGCAGGTTTGTTTGATTTTTCCATCAGAATCCTCCAGCTCAGTTCACTTGACTAGAGGGGGAAGTTGCAGGGAAAAGGACTGAGAAACAAGAATCTGTCAGAGGGTTGTTTTATTTCCTACAGCACTGGCTGACTGACCAAAATCCTATAAAAAAAAAAAGGAAAAAAAAATCAAATTCAGGAAAAAGCCCTGAACGTGTCAAGGCTTTTGGAACAAATGGCACAATAGGTTTTTCCTGTAGCTATAGGCATGTATTTCTTATTTTTTATTTATTTATTTAGGCCCCTGTAACACACCATTTCCCCCAAAGGGCTGCAAAGGTTCAAAGGCTTTGAGAGCACCAATAAATCATGACTACATAAATGTCCTGTAGTGAAGTTTGATTCTTATTTACCCGGGGTCTCTGGGCCAGTGCTCAGTCTGTGCTGGAGGAGGCAGATTTACTTCTCCTGAGATGCCCTCAATTCACAGAGTGCTCATCTTTCAAGCAGCACCACTCCAGGCCTCAGCTGCCAAAACACTTCGAGCTGCAAGTTTCCATCATTTGCTTTATCACACCTCCCTATCCTCTCCCAGATACTGGTCCAAACTCAGTTATGTTTAGAAATACCTTGCGAGTGGCCAGACTGGGAGTCAATGAATCTCCGTAAATCACTGCCGTATGCAGAAGAATTTCAGCCTTCACTGGGCTTTCTCCTTACGCCATCCCTAGCTACAATTCCCACTAAATTAATGCTTAGGACTACAGCATACTGTATAGCATGTTAGGAAAGCTTGGCACATATATAAGCAGACTACAAGAGTAAAATATAAGAAACAGAGTGTTAAAAACAGGACAGAGGTACTATTTTAGCTGAATTGGATGCCCAGTTGCATAACTAACGCACAGTCCTGTCCCACAGGCAGTAAAGCAGTATAACAGTCTCTGCTCCACAGCAATGATGAATATGATCTATTCATCCAACTCCACTAAGAGGAAAACAAAAGCAGCAACAGAAGTTCCAGCAGTATGATTAACATAAACACCTGATATTGTAGCTGTTTCTCCACATTTTTTTTCAGGTTACTTAATCTAGCATTCATTCTTTAATGTCAATGTATATCTGCACCAAATCCCCTTTGAAGCACTCCTTTTAATTACTCACAGATAATACAGCCATAGGTACTCACTAGCAATTTGTGAGCAGAATCTATATTAATTTTTTAGAAAGTCATTCAGACAGGGAACAGAACCAATACCTAGTGAAGTAGATTAACCACCTACATGACATAAAACTGAAACACAACATGCTCAGATAGTTTTCAGACATGTACATGGAAAAATTAGAATTACCAACAACTAATTATACCAAGCCAGTTGGCTATAAAACCCTGAACTTTGAGAGAGAAAGAGAGACACAATGTTCACCAGTTCCGAACCATCACAGTTGCGTGCATCATTACAGAGAGAGAAATTTGCCAAACTTATTAATGAAAATCTACTGTTGGATTCAGAGGAACGTGACTGGGACGCACGTAGGTATACTTTCAGTTGTGGTGGTAACACATGTAGAAAATCACATCCTCAGACACCAACAGCCTTGAACCTTGCAGGAATCTGCACAGCTCTGACTTTAGGAAAGGTCTGTTGTTATTAATAGTTCAGAAGCTTGGAAGAGAAATGTTGGCAAAACCCCAGCAGCAGATTTGAATGAATTAACAGCAACCCAAAAAACAGGTAGGGATAACAAACTGCAAATAAGATCACTTTGTTCCAACCCATCCAAAAAAGCAGTGTCTGAGTGAGGATCTAGCATGCTCCAAATTATATAGATTTGACTTGTATTTAATTTGCTTTAGCTTTCCTGGGGGGTCAGCAAGCTTAAAACAAATGAATCCTGTATACAGTAAGCTAACCAAAAGGGTTGTAAAACAATAGATCTACAAAGATGCAGCATCAGGCCCAAAACATCTGGCCAGGAAGGAGGCTCGGAAGACTTGGACGGGCAGTCCTGCCCAAGCCAGCAGCAACCGAAAGTCAGCATCAGTCAGCTTCTAGCTTTAGTGCACAGGTCTGAGCAGTACAAGGTCTGAAGGAAGCGCAGGGTGCCTTCTGAAGCTGGCATAAGGCAATTGAGGAAGCTTGGCATCCGCCTGCCTTATGCAGAAACAGAAGCCTCCAGGTTCTGGGCTTTTTCTCAGCAGTTACAAACCTACTAAAAACTATTCCAATAGAACAACATTATTACTAACGAGATCTCAGTAAATCTGAGTAATAACAACACTCAGCTTTGTATCTTCTCCTGTCTTCCTGTCTCTGAACAAACTCAAGCAGTTTGTCTGCAAAATTTAAAATAATCACTGACAGGGAAAAACAGCCAGTGCAAATTTAGAAGGAAGAGCACAAACCAATTCATTAGTAAACAAAGCTTCGCCAACAATTTTCCACATAACTCAGGTAAAGCATTTAATTTCTGAATTATCATTTTCCCAGCAGTCAAATAGACTTGTATGGACAGGAGGCTCAATCTATTAACGCAATAAAACAAGAACCATAGAAGTGCTACCTGTTAGCAGAAGGCTTCCCCTCCGAGCTCACTCTCTTTTGTCTAACAAGTTTTGTCTTGAAATCGCAGAAACTCCTGGCCAGGGGACATGCTCTTTAGCTGAGTTACAAAGCCATTTACATTTAAGGTAACACAAATACATTTCAGGATATTTTTTATTTATGCCATGATTTTTTTTTCTTAAAAAAAAAAAAAGTCACTTGCCATATAGTCATATCTTTGAAGTTTTTTTGGTCAATGTGGTCACCAGATTATGCTAAGATGTTTGCATTGTGTGCACTGGATGACGAATTCATTGGAAAATGAACAAGAGCCCATCTCCCAGTCATTGACAGCCAAAATCCATCTTTAACATAATGGACACATATAATTGTTGTGCACCCTGTTAGACATACCAAGTGATTGATACAATGCAGAAAGGAGGGGGGTGAAATGATGATGATCTATAAAGATCTTGCTGGAACAGAGAAAGAGGAAGGGAATCATTTTTAATATGATTAATATTGCAGCAGAGAGGGAGAGAAAGGAAAGAGATGGGATTTGTTCCCCGTTATAACACACTATTCCTGTGCAATACTGCTTAGTGGGAAAGCCTTCCAGCTGAGGGCTATGAAACAGTTATCACTGTTAGGTGATTAAGTTACTAATTCTTCAGGGAGAAGACATTTAGAGGCCCATATTAAAGGAGAGCGAGGCAAAATTACATTCCGTTTCAATTTAGTTTAGCAATTCTAGTGATTTAGTTAAATGAAAAGCAATTGTTCCAATTAATAGTATTGAATGTTATTCATCAAAAGTGTCAAAACAGCTGTGTTGGTGCATTAGTAACCTATTCTCTTGTCAGAGATATGGATAATTCCCCAGGATTGCACCAGGGAAATGGCAGAGCAGTCGGGAGCCGTCAGAGGGAACGCACGTCCTGCAGCATTAATGACCGCGGATTCACGGGGCTTCTGGCAGGCTGCGCGCAGCACCGCGCCGGGGTGGAAAGGACAGCTGGCTACGCAAGGGTTCAAGAGGGCAAGGGATGTTCCCAAACACAGGAATCTGCCTTTCACCCTCTCCAGCGCCATCCCACAAGTGTGCTTCAAGACAGTTAGGGCAGAGCAGCCTCGCACTGCTGGCAAGAGCAAACACAGCGGCTCCCCTCCATCCCACTGCTTCCTCCTGCGTTCACTCAGTGAGGGGTAACACCCCCCCCGCTTTGCCTAGAGCTGGTGCAAGAACAATTAGGAAGCCAAGCCTCAGCAAGTGCCGAGCAACCATTTTGATCCATCCTGAGTCCTCAGTGGGGATGGCAGTAGCAGCTTTTCTCATGGAGCTCATCCATCAAAACAGTGATTAAGGAGCTAAGAGGAAAAGTTCGGATGTAACCCCTGAATACAATGGGGTAATAAAACACAATGGTGCTGCTGGCCTGGGAATATGACACTCTGGCACAAGACAGCACCTTCTATTTTGGGATAAACAGACCCCGGTCTGAACACGGCTGAGGGCATCCTGGAGCTCATTAATCTGTATGGGAATGACAGAGACAGGATAACAGGTCTGATAAGGGTTTCCTCCAGCCTTTTCCTCGCACCATGCAGGCCCCTGCAGCCATCCCGGCTATCTCCACTCAATAAGGCTTTATACACTTCCTCCCAGGACCCATAATTGCCGTCTCAGTGCAGGCGATACTATCGTCTTCCTTTCCTTTCAAATTTCCATAGCCTTTTTATGGGAGATGAGAAAACCCCGGCTTCTTTGGACTCTACTGTTTGTTTCTTCCAGAAGCTAAAGAAAAATAAACACATGCTGTATAGCTGACTTGAAGGACAAGGGAAAAGAAGGGTACTAACGGCCCAGGAGCAACCTGTTCTAACTTGTGTTGCTTCTCAGCAGGGCACCTGACCCAGGACGATGTGTTTACACTCCTCAGGAAGCAAAGTGAAACACACGCTGGTCCCATTCCCCAGCATGGCACTGGGCAGTTGTGAGATACCCCAGGTCACACCAGAAGCGAAGAGCTACACTAGTCTGATATGCCAGATGATGTTTCTCTTAAAAAGAAGTTACCAGACAAAACCAACAAAAATATTCTCCTAGTCCAACCTGCCTCACAGAGGCAATGAGTTTTTGCGATGGGATCTTTCCTGCTCCCTCTTCCCCACTCCCGTCATTGCCACAGCCCATACCCCAGCAGCTACCCCGCTCCAACACATGCTGAAATAGCCAGATGTTCATGCTGAACATAAGCTGAAGTGAAAAATGCAGCGTACCACACCACACCAGCACTGCTGTAATTGAACCATTATTTATTGTGGGGAGGGAAATCATCTCTCTTGTCTCTGCAAGACGTAAGAGCTTGGCATCACCTGCTGACACGCTGAGGAGGAAGGAGGCTTGAGAAAACTGTAAGAAGCCTTTCCCAGCCTTATGCATAAAAATAAATAAATCAAGTATCCTCACTAGGTCTGGCACTCCACAACGTTTTCTCTAAGCCCCGGCTTGGAACCATACCCATCAGCTTTTATCATAAGGGCTTGAAAGCACCCAGAAAACATCACCTTAACTTACTTGTTCTGTGTTTTGTTACGACCTCAGGTGCCTTGCTGCTTCAGTAACGAGGCTGCTGAAACACAGCTTGAAGCCAGAGCAATTAACAAAATCCCCACATGCCGGTTTCAGCACAGGCAAACAAACATACAGCCAGTACACGCTTACCTTCTGAAGAGGTTGGGAGAACACGCACATCAACTTAAGACCAGTGACCAGAAGAACAGAGAGGCACTGTGAAGCCCTCACGATATTCCAGCTCAGGCTTTTGGCATGAAGGAAGCTCCTGTTTGGCAACTCTCATTTTCTCATTCCTGCTCAGGATAGCAGGATTTTAAATGCCTGCAGGGCACAGAGGGTTACTGATACTAAAACTGTGTATTTTAATACACCAGGGTTACTGCAAGTAGATATGCCTATTTTTGGTGCACATGGCTCTTAGCTGTATTTCAAACATGCCCCATAACATTTATTATGAAGAAGAATTAAAGAGCCCTTCATTAATTATTTGTATTACCATAGCACCTAAGGGCATTAATCAAACATCAAGGCAGCATTCAGCAAACAGTGCCAGAACACAGTCTGCCCAAAATCAAAGTTCAGGCCAAAGAAAAAGCAAAAAACTGCACAGAAATAAAAGAAAGCACACCATGTGGGAAGCACAGGGTGATAGCTCTACTCAGCAGGAGAGGCAGACCGCAGAGCATGTCCCCTACCATCAAATTACCTGCACACATCCCAGGTAAAGGAAATTTTTTTCAGAGAGATTGGGTTAGGATTGGTACCACCTCTCGGCAGTCAATAGGAAGTGATCAGTGTACTGGAAGTCAAACACAAGAGGAGCTCCGGAATAAAGGGGGCAGCTTGCAGCTGCTGTAGAGAAGAGCCCCTGGAGACAACACTGAGCATCAGGTACACCCTGAGTCAAGTCATGGATCAAGTGGACTCTTGGAAGATCCTTTCCAGGTCTACTCTTTTAATTTTATGATATGTAAAAGTAATTTTAAAATAGCTAGGAAAGTTCTTCAGTCATGTTTGTTAAACTGGCCTGAGATTTAAATTTTCATTAGAAGTTAATCCCAACACTATTCCTGTGCTCTGAGAAAGCCAAGGCACTTGCGAACTGCACCTCCACCATGACAGACGCCAAGGCAGCAAACCAAAGCTTCAGCATACACCGTACACTCAAGATCATTATCTCCTGTCAAAGTTAAACACCAGTAATAAAAAAATACCAGCTTCTGATATTAAAATGAACCTGAAGCAGAACATTAAAGCTCAGACTCTGCCTAGATGTAGATCAGTAACTAATAAACCAGATAAGTTCTTTCCTTTTATATGAACCTTTTCAGTTCATGCACCTTCCAGTCCCCCAAACTCCAGGCAGTTAACCTCGCTTCTTCCAGCCCACGCCGAGCAGACACTGGGAGCAGCCATTCATTCTTCATCATCATTTCGACTCTTACTGCCCCATCATTTGGAAGAGGGGATGTGTCCTGATGTAACAAGCAGCAATTCTACATGAGAGATGTATGTTGTCAAGTGAGATGATCAACAAATAAAGTTGATTCCTCCTACCCACACAAGCTTTTGAGGTTTTGGTGTATTAAATAAAAGCAAATTTAAATCTGAAAAGACATTGTTGTACTTCACATGCCCCATTTTTCCCCCAAGAGAAGGCTCCTGCACTAAACTACATCTCACGCCATACGTTGGTGTCAATAACAAAGGACAGAATGGAGCAAGAAGGTGCCACACACAGAATTAACAGTGAAATACGAAATTATTGTGTACGTCATTTCCCAGATGAAACTTTTTAAAATTCCTATTCCACTTTTTTGTTGGTGGTGGTTTTGTTTTGTTTTAAAATATAAACATGCTTATAGACAGTAATTACCAGTGTTTTCTTCATTTAAAAAAAAAAAAAGAAAAAACAAACACCACCACACCAACCACCACCAGAAACAACAATTTTCCATCAAGAACCCAAAATAACTGCTCTCCCAAACCTGACTGTAAGGGAATTTGGCTAGCACAGAAAGGACTTTTTTTTTAATTATTTAGGTGCATTCTCAGAAGTTATCAACTAATCTCCTTCTTGATTTCCTAAACCAAGAAAAGGCCAGATGCAGTAATCTATTACAGACGTGATATAATTGTACTGTAATCATAACAGAACAATATCTGCACATATGCTTTTGTTAAGCACAGGGCACAGCCTGACACTACTCATTAAGAAACAAATGGAACATTCAAGCACAGCTTTCATTTGATCTAACGAAGATAAGCCTCGGTATTGTTATTCCAGATTCTGTGTGTGTGCAGGACACAAAAGCATTGTCTCAAAAAAAAAAACAAAAAAAAAAAAACACCACAACCCACTAGACTGGTCTACATGAGCCAATTGACCAGTGGAACAGTATATTCTGCTAGTGTCACTCAAGAATAACTGAAAAGTTACTCTCTGAGCACAGCATTAACACCAAAAAGCAAGCCTTAAAACAGTCAGTTATCTCACCCTGCTATAGTCATATCGGTCATTTTTCTTAGACAGAAAATTTTTCACTTCCAGATCCAATCGGTATTGTAATTTATGTTGTATTATAAATAGTATTATACTCACTGGTATTGTAATTTAAACCTTGCCTATTCTTTGTGTATAAAAAGCTCCCAGCATAACTCATAGTTACACCAGAAAGGGAAAAAAAAAAAAATAATCAAACAAGCAGCTGCTGATGCTTTAGAACTTAGTGAAGAATGTGCCTGGCAGGAAAGCAGTTAAAAAGACGCAATGTGAAACTGCATATGATATAGCACAGTGATGCTGCCGCATTATAAATAATGCTGGAGGATGCATTATTTATACGTTTAATATTGGGCTCACTTATGAAGTTTCCTTCTCCAGTTTGTCTCCAACAGTAATAGGAAGGCAGGATCACACAGCACAGCTTAGATGGAGACACGATAATTCGGGGAAGTTTGGGAGGCAAAACACTGAAAAAACATTGAGTGGTGTGTGCTCTATTGCATTTCCTCAGTTTAGTAAGTTGGAAATCTCAGAAAGTTAGGAGCTCAGCTTTCATTCATTTAAACATTCAATAGAAAAAAAAAACCTGGATGTTTATTTGAGCCTTATCCCAAGTCCGTGTCCTTTAACAGCTGCAGAGCTGGCACGGAAATACTCTGAGATTTCTGGCACCTCCAGGTCTGATCACTGTTTTAAACCAAAATTGGAGAAAGACTCTCTGCCCTGCAGAAGTGTTTAAATTGGCTCTTGCAGAAGGGTGGAGCCTACAGCCCCACAGTGTGCTCAATCTTTTAACGCACTCATTTTTCTGTCCTGTGTTGAATACAGCACTTTGCATAGATCCGGTAGAAATACTATTGCTACAAACATCTCTTTCCCTTGCTGTGTTAAAAACTGCACTGGCAATTTTTAAACAACTGCAACTATGAGGGTAAAAGCACGAATAAACCTGTTTTTTACCCCAAGCTGGAACACTAGCAGAGGTAAATGCAGTTTTTGCTGCCATCAGTCAAGCACCTTGCCTTTCAGCCAGGAGTTACCAACTTTGTAGAAAAATGCCTCTACAAGGATTTTATCTGCCCCTTGTCCCACACAGTTCCACAACCTGGAGCGTTAGGTGTGAACCACGGCCACCTTTTAGTTGTATCAACATATGAGGTTATAAATGGTGGCAGCTGAGGAATGGAGATCAATCCCATCCATCCATTGCTGCTGGAGCGCAATTAGATGTAGCTGGAGTATGGATGCACAACCCAGTTCAACTGCAAAAAATAAATCAGTTCCAGTAGGTTAGAAACCGCACTCAGACATGAGTATAGAGTTGTTGTAGAAGTTAACAATGCTGTCTAATCCAGACTACACAATCCATGGCCTCGAGGAAAACGAAGGCATTCTTGTGCTTTGTTTTTGTTGTTGCTGCTTCAGTCCAGCTTTGCCTCATAAAAGCAAAATAAGTCTGTGCTCGGGACCACGGTGCTGACAGTCACATGAGTTCGTTGCTCCAGCTTTCTTTTAAATTTTCCAGTTCTTCCAGTTGTAGAAGAAAAAAAAGAAAGAAAAATGCTTGAAACCAGAATGGGGCAATGACCCCAAAATATAATTGGTGGGCTTTTTTTTTTTTTTAAGCATATTTCATTAAATCATTCACTCCAAAACCACTGTTTTGGAAATGCGCTTTTACAATCCTATGCTCCAAAATCCCTTATTATCCAAATTCTACATATTATTGCTGAAAATATTTTACAGTTCTGTCTCTCACTGAAACACCATTGAAAAACCACCCTATTAAAACTCACTCAAATGGAGTTCAAAAATAAAGGTGAACAATGGAAAGGAACTGAAATTCTTCTTGAAGATTGAAGATTATCTTCTAGGTCCAAAGATTTCTTATTAATTTTTTCGAAGCAGTGCTTAAGCACATCTAACATTTCAGTTCTCTTCTGCAGGGTTTTTGCTGCTGCTTTGTCTTTGGTTACACAAAGCGTGTAAGGACAGGACGTTCTCAGCTCAGAGCCCATAACAAGGGCTCACAGCCTCTCCTTCCTGACTGCTCACAGTGACACAGGTGGGGACAGTATAGTTAGCATCAGCCCATTTGCACTGTACCAACTTTCTCTGTAGCAAGTTTTCCTGAATGTTTCCCATTGATGGCTAAAACACACCCCACCTCATCCCAGTGACAACAGATACTCTGTGTTCATTTTAAGGAGTGTCCTGGACATTCCTAGCTGTGCACAGAAGGTGGAAATACAGACCGAGCACAGCCTCCAGCCTCCAAACTGAAGATGATGAGGAACTCCACCTGCTGCAAAAAGCTCCAAGTCAAATCACATAAGGACACTCAGTTTAAGCTAAACAGCCTTCTACAGACAAACTTTCGCAGTCAAATCTATCCAGTGCTGTTGATTCCAGTTCTCCACTTAGCTGTGTAATATTGGACATAGTTTAAAGCAGAGAAGCCAAAAGAATCCAAAAATTAAAAACCACTTTCCCCATGTCCCACTCAGCAGCTGTCACAGAGGAAATGCGAGTGGAGTGATTAATTCTTCCAGTTACGGTGCTGATACAAGAACACTAGACTCTCAGATTTGGGCTTTATTACTATGCTCTGCCTCCCCAGGCCAACCATCACAGTCAAATTTTGACAAATTTCATACTGTGAGGCTTTTAAACAGTCAAATATTGCTTTATTATTTAGAACATCATTTTTCGGTTTTGTTTCCAGCTGTATGTAGCACTGAAGTTTGCATTAATGCACTGCATTATATCATCCTTATCAGACAAGTTTCCTAGGTACAGCTGATTCTCCTTTTTGATTTTCTACAAGAGCTATTAAAAATGCTGACCAAAGAATATAGATTTTCATTAATATTTCCTCCTCTTTTGATCCGTTCCTTTGATTTACCTGACTCTACGATCCAAATAATCAGAGGAGTTCCTGTCTTTCATGCAACAAATGTAATGCCAAAACTTAATCAAACCAAGGTTTTTAAGAAGGGAAAAAAAAAAAAAAGTTGTACATTTAAAGAGCTTTTCCTCACCCTAGCTCACCAGATGACTTAGAGAAGAGCAGGCCTCAAGAGGATGGACCAGCTGAGCACCCAGCATCAGTGGCATCTTCAGAAGACATTCTCTACTCTGTAGGTATGAAATCCCTCTCTGCAAACAGCAAAGCTGCTGAGGACAAACTTTAGATTGAGAGGGAGACAACCTTTTGCTTTTGACAGGGGAAAACAAGGTGTTGCTCTAGGGTTTTCTCCAGGCTGTCTCTTGTTCCCGTTCAGTTTTCTCTGCTAGGTTAAGTAGCCGATATGCTCTCAGGACATCCAGTTGACTGTACACTTGTTTTTCACCCCTGCTTTGGCATAAGGTTGCTGTTCTTATTCCTTTTGGTATTGTTCCTGCACAGGAAGTCAGGAAAATATGTTTCCATGCTCCTAATATATGTTTGTTTTCCTTTATTGTTGTTCTCTCTGTTTACACAGTGGTTGTTTTTCTTCATCTTTGATGATGAAATTTAAACACTAATAGAAGGAGAGAGATTTCAGGGAGTGGAAAACACAAAGGCAGACAGAGCAATGAAGCAAAACACAGACTTCACTGGCAGTGCTGTTTTCTTGTGGTGTCAACCTTGACCCCAAGATGCCCAAACAAGTTGCAAGTGTAACACATGCACTTTTGGAATAAGACCAAATGCCTCTTGTTTTCATCCTATTTTTACATTAGTGAATGAGGGAACAGATGTGGTTCAGCCCGCCCCAGAACACTACTCTGCAATCACTCCAGTGTCATTAAATCACCATCAGCACAGCTTTGTTCAGGAGTCGTTCAGTTGGTTCCATGTGATTGCAGCTCCAGCCCAGCTTTAATGAGAACCTCAAACATATGGATACTCTGAGAAGAATCAGAGAATTAGTAATTCACCACCCTTTATATCTCAGAGTCAAAATTATTAGTGGGGTCCCTTGAAAAAAACAAGAATACTTGCGGGTTGGTGAAAGCCGGCATTTACAAGGAATAGACTTATCTGTGCACAGAAATAGCTATTTGTATACCTGTATCTTCTCAGCTGTCTTTTTTCCACATTTTCAGTATTTACCTGTTGACACAATCATTTGTGTATGCAAATGCTGGGGGATATTTGCATAAACCAAGCTATAAGCAGTCTGGGGAGAGGAGTGTGCTAACCAACACAGAAGTTTGGGTGATGTATATAAACAAATACAGGAAATTCACAGCTTCTTAAAAAAGGGCCAGCTACACAATGAACAAACCATCTTTTCTTGATATCCTGGGAGAAGTCTCCCCCCCCCCCCCTTTTTTTTTTAATTTTTAGGCAAAGATGTTCAGATGAACTTAGGAAAATAAAACAAACCTGAAGGCTCTTAATACTCAGAAGCGGTTGCCAAGTCACCCCTTCCAGTGGAAGGTTCAAAGCCTTGTCCTTCAAGCAATTGCACTTATTTCCTCCATAGAAAAGGACAACAGGCCTTCCTCTCCCTCAAGAAGAGGGCTGGCATCGTTCATCATCTCCCCTTGCCCCTCTCACTGCCCTGGTTGAATCAGTGCTACACCTGGGGTTCTCCTTCCAGGCCCAGCACACCCCACCCACCACGGGCAGCGTTTCACTCAGCGTCATCCACATCCTTTGCTCTTACGAAGGATGACTTCATCTCAGACCAATTCCAACTGTTTTCCAGTGATGTAATTTCCATACCTGAAACCATATGGACAGAGCCAGGTTGAAGCATGAATAACCTCAAGCCTAAAACCACAGAAGGGGACACACAGAACTGGATGACTTCACAGGTAACCTATACAGGTCTGGGACCGTACCCCCAAACTCTTATTTTACCCGTATCTAGCACAGCTTTCTGTCTAAAGCCAAAACCAGTTTCTCATCTCCCATTAAAATCAAGGAAGAATGAGCCCACAGGATATTTTGGAGACATCCAGAAAGATCCCTGAACTGTCAGTAAAATTCTAGGAATCAATGGCCAGCTCAGGACGGCACAGGAGGAAACATAAAAGAAAAATACTCCTCTGAGCAATACCATTATTGTTAAATATCACCATTCCAAATGTAAGAGATAAATTTCCAAGTGTTACAGCAGGTCTCAGAACCCTATTAATAGAAATTAGAGAGAAGTCTAATAGAAAAAGACAGAGAGGAAGCCATTCTCTCCACTGCTCCCTGGGGAAGGTGAGAAGAGACTGAAAGATGACACTTTATCTCTTCTAATTCCCATGGGACCCATAATCACAGCATTCATTCAGCAAATAATAATAATAAATATGGTCTGAAGTGACTCCAGCTATTTCAGCTTTAATAAATGCGTTGAAATAGTGGCAAATTCAGATACGGAGAGCATCTTTTCAATAAAATCTGATAGGGTTATTAATAACATTAATGGAGTACCATGCCGTCTCCATTTTGTTAATAGTTGCCTTATTCTCCCCCAGCCCATTCCCCACCCCTGCGCAGACACAGAGAAACACACACACTTTTCCCTCCAGTGATGACAAATTCAGACTGTCAGCTTTCTGCTGGCAATGCATCCCAAGAATTAGTCAAATTTGACATGATTTTATTGTTTTATGGGAACTGCCAACAGGGATTTTTCTGCCTGAAGTACATTTATATCCCAGTTCAAATCAGATCCTGGCTTAGTTCATGGATGCAAAGAGGATAAGCCAGGAAACCTGCAGTTCCTCAAGGACAAAAAAAAAAAAGTTACAACCCTGATGGGATGCTTAGAGCCTTCTCCAGGCAATTGAGCCTTTGTTTCGACACCTCCCTTACTCCCAGGGCAGCTTTACCTTCCAGCTTATGGTTCCCCTATCCAGGAACCAATCCTAATGCATGGCCACAATATTTGGGCTGCTGGTCTAAAAGCAGGCTTTTGAACACAAGTGAAAGCCCTTGCACGCAATTTTAGAAGAGCTAAAAAAAAAAATCAGTCTGCAGAAGAACAAGTGCAAGCACGTAAATGTTCCTCATCTGTCCAGTTTTATTCTAAAGGGAGAGTCAAGAAAGTCTCTTTTTTTTTCTCTTCCTACCTCCCTTTTATTTTTTTAAATAAAAAAATTTTTTAGGAAGAAATTTTTCACAGTGAGGGTGGTGAGGCAGTGGCCCAGGTTGCCCAGAGAAGCTGTGGATGCCCATCCCTGGAGGGGTTCAAGGCCAGGCTGGATGAGGCTTTGAGCAACCTGGGCTAGTGGGAGGTGTTCCTGCCCATGGCAGGGGGTTGGAACTTGATGATCTTTAAGGTCCCTTCAACCCAAACCGTTCTGTGATTCTACAAAATAAGATGTGACCTTAATCTCACTGTACTCCATGAAAAAACAGCTACTGGCTCCAGTTGGATAGGACTAAATCGTAACTGAGGGCTCCTGATAATCTGGAATTCACCCTCACTTATCCCGTTTCACACTGGCCTTTAGCAATATTTTCCAAATGTCACGTTTTTACAGACTTAATGAGATTAAAAAAACATGCTCTTTTCCCTTTGCGTGTTATGCTTTCAGCTGCGACTTCCATAAAGTGATTTTTGGTTAGCAAACAAGATGGCTATATGATTAAAGAAAAAAATGCATCTCATTTTCCTAGTCCCATATATAAATGCAGGGAAGGAGCAGTCAGAGCCAAAGTGTTTTATATCACAGTACTTCCCTTGCAGGGAGGCAAAAAAAGAAAAGAAGAGAAATAGAATTATAGAGTTGCAAAGAAATGAAATGTTTGAACAGAAAATAATTTCCCTAACTTGTAGCCTGCAGGCATAACCTGTCATAACTCTGTGTGAATTGAACAGTCAAGGAGTTCAAGTTTTCTGCAGCTTACCATAAACTAATATGCTCTGTCATATCATCCTCAGGAGGCAAGGATTTGAAGGAACCACTGTATTTAGAACAACAAAAGTAATTCTGTGGTTTAATAGAGTTAGAGGGAACCATCAGATGCCCAACACAGTGCAGATGGAGACTAGATGGAAGGTGACAAAAAAAATTCCAACCCACACACCACGCCAAAGACGGGAGCTAAGTGGTAATTTTATTTTAAACTCTTTGTAGACCAGGGCCTTATCAGTTCATATCAGACAAGAATTCCACTGTTTTACATAGCCAGAATGACAGACAAATTTTCACTTGAAACAGGGAGCATCATACTGTGAGTCTCACAGTGTGGTGGGTCAGCCTGGGAGGCTGCTGGAGGAGAAGTGAGTGCCCCCAGAGCATGTATTCCTTTCGGAAAGGTAGAGTAACAGTGCTAAGAAGAAAAACACTCGGGGAAGAAATCAACTATTTAAATCTGCATTGAACAGACCAGGCAAGATTCTTTTCTAAGCTTTAGATCTGCAGTCTCTTCTCCCTTGATCTTTGGGCTTGCTCAGGTCTGAAATCAATGCACAAAGCACACTATGGTGCAAGTCTTAGAGGCTACTCCACAAACAAGACACAGCTTAAAAAAAAAAAAAAAAAAAAAAAAAAGTGTACTTCCTAAAATACTCTCTGTCCTCCAGCCTTGTCAAGACCATATATATACTGCGAAGAAGATACAATCCTAAATACTTCAATCCACCAGAACTGGAGGTGGGGGAAGACAATTTCTTGTTCTCTGAACTGCTCATGGGTCAGAACCAGGCTCTTGTGTAGGAAAGGGCAGACTAAGAATAAAAGACGGAAGTACCTGCAAATGATAGGAGGAGGCATGTTACACATTCTCAGTCTAAAAATCCCCTCAATGTCTCCACTGCATTACACTATGAAAAGGTCCCCCATACAGAAAGCAGGTCTTTACTGGGAAACCCCCAGGAGAAAGTCGCAGCTGACCTGGTCCCAGACATTCTCATTGCCTCAGTTGACTCATTTTGCTCCTCCCATGCTTCTATGAGACAAATAGCCTTTCTTGGGATTTGTTTAAGCTGTCACAGTTCAAATCCCAGATATTCCACAGACCCTTGAGAGACTCAAGGGCTTCCCCAAAATCTGTGTCCTTTACAGTGCTTGTCCAAGCACCGTTCCCAGACGAGTTCCTGGCCATGTCCCTCACTGCAGCCCGAGCAGTCAGGCCTTTTGATGTCTCCCTCAGAGGAGCTGAAAGCTGTCCTCTCTCCAGCCAGATCTCCATTCTCTTCAGCTCACCTCCTGAAAGTTTCTCTTCCCCTCTTTCATTCCAGGCTTTTGGGACCCAGCACTCTTTCAGCTCCATGTTGCTCTCCTGGAACAACAGATCCCTGCCATCCCTGCCCCAAACTGTGCTGCATCCTCCTCAGAGACAATTGAAGTCTTTCCCATGCAAGATCCCACTCTGACAGCATGTTCCTTGTCGCAGAAATCCCACGCTGCCCTCCTGACACAAGCATGGCAGATGCCTCAGACACTTCAAACTCTCTCACATATTGTGACTTCCACAGGTGCCCAGTCCTAGGCACAGCCTGCAGTACACAGCAATGCCTCTGGCACCCCTGAATGCATCTTCTTTGCATGAGAGAATAGGTACACAACTCTGATATACCTATAACTCACAAGTGCTTCCATTTCTCATCTCCACAGCATAAGGCAGTTAACTTCATTGCTTTCATGTGAGGTCATGTTCAAGTGGGAACAATGGGACAATTTGTTGAAGGTCAGAAGGAAGTCTTAAGCAGACACGCAAACCACACCCAGACCTTCCGATGCTCCATCTAGCATCCTACCACTGGATCTCATTTTTTCTCCAGGAAGACTGTTTCCGCAATAGAAGAAAATATCAAGAAACCAGCTTTCAAAGGAAAGATCGAATGAGAGAAAGCAAAAGAACCTGCATGTGTTCACACAGACCAAACTGCTATACAGACAACTGCCCCCACAACTTCTGTCCTCCCTTTACCCATTTACCCCTTTGAACAAAGGGACGATACCCACGACGTGACCTGCTCAGCAGCAGGGGCTTCTCCAAAGCACTCCATCTGACCTCTGGGTAATGAACAGAATTAATATGGCAAAGCCTCTAACACGGCACCACTTCCCAGCAGCACAGCCACAGCCTCTAATTGATTAGTCCATAAAAATCTGTGCACTAAATTGAAAGGAGCTGCACTAATTCTCTTTTATGTTAAATTTCTGTCTTTCTCCTTTATCGAATCCTTCGTCGAATGTCCCTTCTGCTGCCTATTGTGGGCTTGCTCTGGGCCTGTTTTCCTCTTGCCCAGATTAAGTACCTAATCAAAATCTTGTCTCCCTTAATGGCATAAAATTGAAAGATAGATATTGCACTTTACACAGCTGATTAAACACTAGAATGTGGCTAAATGCTTTACAGGGCTTGTTACATTAACTAACTCTGTCATCTGCCAGCTATCTTATAATTGCATATGCTCATGTTGCCACTGGTGAAGCCAAGGTAAGATTTCTTTTCCCTCCATTACCTCTTTCCACTCTCCCTCCCTCCGCATTGCTACCCACCAGCTCCATGTCAGTGAATAGCCAAGAACTGCCCTGTAACAACTACCTGAAGAAAACTGTCTGATGCTGGTTGTCTATAATTTTCCTTCTATGTTCAACTGTCAGTCATTGGTTTGTGGCCATCTAGGTGGCTGTTGTGAAGGAAAGGGACAGTAAACGCACACAGCAACTTTTTCAGAAGGAAGTGGGAACAATCCTACCCACACTTGCCCTCCTCACAGTTTTTGCTGGACACCTTGGTCCAGAAGACTGAAGAAAGCAAGGATGGAAGAAGAAAAAAAAAAAAGTGCTTACACTAGCTTGTATAGGAAAGTATATTAAATAGTCTGAAACTCCGCTGGCTTGTCACAGCATGATCTGATGTAGGTATCCAGTGTTGCACGTCTTGGCTTTTTCCTTACATTGTAATAACGATGCAGATGGACTTTCTGGAAGACTTACAAGTCTATCCCAGTTGATTTGCTTTTTAGAGGAGTTTCACGTTCTGCAAGATATTCACAGAAAATGATCCCTAAATACAATCTTCAACAGGATTGCTTCAAGGATGAAACAAAAGAAACTCAAAAAGACTTTACCAGAAAATTCTTTGGAAGAAAGAAAGGCAGTAGAGATTTTTTTAAATGCTCTTAAGAACTGTTAACGACTGAAACATTAATCAGGACCTATGTTTTGTTTAAAGATACAAACCACACAGCCAAATATGCTTGAGGTAAGATTTGTCATCTTTGTCATCCACAGACCCAGCAATTTTAGAAACAGATCTGCTTCTTCGCACAAATACAAACATTTCTATATAGATTGCTTTAGAGTAATTGCCAAAACACTCTTCCCTTTTAATAGAGAAAATAGACTACACGTTACACTCAGACTGTAAAATGTGGATAGCTGGTTCAGCTCATGTGCATTTCTCCCTGACCCCAATCTTTTACAGAGAATCTAGTTGTTAAGCAATAAAATAACGTGTCATCCATTTTTGGTCCTGTATTAGCCTAAAACTCTTTTTTCCTCTTCCAAAATTCCTCTGCAGGAAGTGTTACAAGTCACTTTTAGCTGCCTTCTTCCTAATTCTGCACCTCACTGTACAGAAGCAGGACTCCAGCCAGGCAAGGAGGATCTGTATGTCTCCTTTGCAGGCAACTAATAACGCTAATACTAAGCTTTGCCCTAAAAATACCCAAAGGTCCAATCTTCTTCCCATGGGCTAAGCAGCAAGGGTTTGCAGGGTGGGTCCTCCCTCCCCAGTTTTCATGGTAGCTAAATCAAGTTGAGATGAAGCAGACATTACAGTTCTGCTGGCAATTAATAATCAATTAATTGTTTTCTTATCCCACGGGGATTCTGCACCCTCCTATCTTCCATTCTTTTTCTTTGCATAGAAACCACACCAATTAGTTCATCATACGACTGTTAATGGTTTATAAAGCTTACTACAGACTATTATGAAATCTTTACTAAGTACTTCTTTTTAAATATTCATAAAGGCACAATTTATATTTTAATAAGACACATTGCAAGATGCAAAATTGAACCCTGAACTAAACATTATGATCCCAGGAAAGACTCATCTGGAAGCACAAGACTGGATATCCACTGAAGAAAGACACCCACATCTCTCTCCTTACCTCCTCAACCAAGAAAAAGGAAGGTTATCTTGTGAAACTACAGGCAAAAGGATTTAACATGTGTTAAAGTTCTTTGGTTTAAGCTAACACACAAATTCCACATTTCTTTCTGCCATTTCAGGAGGAGGAGGATAGCTCCCCTTGATATCAAGATTGGTATGTAATACTAGATAGCAAAACTGATTTGACAGGTTTCAAGAAAAAGCAATAATTTCGTTCAAGATCGATGTGCAGGCAGCAAGGGTGGGTGGAAGTTTACCCAAGTATCAAAACCAGCGCAGAGACCATCTCAAACAGGTCATTCAATAGGGACAATTCCTCGCCAGTAAGCACTTTCTCAACAGAAAAATGAAAGGCTTTGTGACCTGCCACACATTGTCTACTGACGAGTTTTAAGTTGGACCCACAAATTAGAAGAGATCGTAGAAGCAAGACCAAGTTTGACAATTTTGTCCTAATGCTCAGTGGACTTTTGGCCGAAGCCCCGTTCACTCTGTTAGTTGTGCGATTCAGCACAACTGTCAAACCCCTTCTAGCAGAGACATAGCAATGGAGCTACTACAGCAAGCTGTGAAGTAGACCCACAGGAGTACAGAAGGAGGAATGAAGCTTTTACCAAGCCTAGTTATAACCGATGCCATTGATCCCTCACTTGCAGGATCAGATTCACAAATATATTAATTCTTTTTGTATGTATAAATCCCAATGCTATAATCCCTGCCAAGCACCTCTTTCTACGCTGAAGCACGTCTGGAAGCCGTGAAATTCCCATAATGTGCTCTCCAGCACGAGAACACCACCTGTACCAGTGTGCAACCAGAAATGTTACATTTCATAAGGCTGACCTGATGAGGTGCTAAACATTACTGATGGGGTGACTTACCAACACCACGGCAGCATCACGATTCTGAACAAACCAAATACCCCTGCTACCAGCCAGCCAGAATAGTGCTATTGTGCCCTGCTCAGGGCTGGCCTGGGTGGTCCAAGCCAGCCCCACTCCTGTTCATTTTTCCAGAGCCTGAGCAGTTTTACCTGCATAACTCTGCTACACTGGTGGTGGAAGGAGAAGGATGGCCTGAAAGATTGCTGAATTTCCCACCCAGTTTCCAACATTGTTTCTCCTCTCCTTTCCCCAAAAAGGGTCACAGCAGTTTAGAAATATCCTGCTTGCGGGGATGTGGTGAACAGTGCTGGGGTAAAGGATCCCATACACCAGGGGCGAAAGAGGGGAAAGCAACTGAGAAATTCCTTTAGGTGATGCAACACTTCAGGTGATGCAACTTCTATTCAGGTGATGCAACACTTAAGGTGTTCAGTTGCAACCTTGTATTTTTGTCACAGATCGATTACCAATTTTTAAATGTAGCATTAATTCTTGGTGGTTTGCTTGCTCCCCCAGCAGAAAGTGACCAGTGCTTTGTCATCCCTGCACAGAGCACCTTGCCTGTTCTGCTAACACATTTACTGGACGTTGCAGGAAACTGCTCTGGCCAAAGCAGAATTCAACCCCAGAAAACATGGTTCAACAGCATTGCTCATGACACAGGCACAGGAAAACAAAAATCCCAAATCCTTGCATCTACTTAGTGCAAGAAATGGAACAAAGGCCGAACGACCTGTCAGAGGGAGAGGGACTATCCAGCACCACGTTCAACACAGGTCATATGAATGCCACCAGCATTCAATGCCACCATTGAAGTGGTTTTTGCTGCAGAACAGAGGGGACAAATTTCCAGAGGGCATGAAGTCTGAAACAGAAAAGTGCTCCACATTTTTTAAACTTTTGCAAAGTCAATTATCAGAAATGATAGTAGGAAAACACTATTATTGTTGTTTTTACTCAGTTGTTTGGCATTTATTTATTTGGTTTTCAGAAGCTTGAATAGGTGCAGAGAAGGGGGATAGAACCAAAGAGCAATTCCTTATTGCTTTTCCAGGTCTGCCCAGAGGAATGCTGTCTGCTCTTTTTTAGGAATATCACCAGAAGTCACTGCACTTCTTATGGATAAGAAGCTTTTTAAGCCAGTGCCTACCACTGAGATGCAAAAAAAAACCAAAAAAACAAAACTATTATCATACTTGTCACACGATCAGATTTTAGATCTCGGTTAGGGCAACCCAGCAGCAGAAACATCCTTAGAGCAAGTGATTCCAGTGACTCCTCTTGGCTAGTGTCAGAGGTTTGTTCAAGTGGAAATTAAAGCTCTTACTGTAGGTTTTGAGAGGTGTTGTGCCTAACACTCCCTCTTTACACACTGAAACAAGATCTATTTTTCAAGCCCCTGAATAAACTTGACAACTGAAGACATTTGTCCCACTTGCCTACACTAATGGAACTACAAATAATACTCCTCTTAAAGCAATTTATACAACCCTATTTAAAATGTAAAGGGGCTACACTACCCCAAACTGTGACATTTACCTGAAGGTTTCAGAGAGATCTCTTGAAAAGCGAGGCAGTTATCTGGACAGGCTGGAACATTCCTGCTCATAAATCCCAGCTCATCAAAGCTGGTTTACTTTGCAAGGAGTTTCCACTGCTGAACAGTTAAAAGTGAACTGTTCTCACGATCCACATGATAGCAGCAGTTAAACGTCAAAGAGCAACAGCGTTATTTTAAAAGCCACAATTAAGAGCTAGGTTTAAAAGACAAGTTTAAAAAAATCCAGATAGACAGCTAGATAAATGACTAGCATTGGCAACCTTCCATTTCAGGACACTATGCCCCGGAAAGGTGAGAGCCAGGGGCTGGATCCATAGCCTAAAAAAAGCAAGAAAATTATGTAAACCTGGGTGAGCAGCTCCAACACAGAGCTATTCACCCAACGTTGTAACCTGAACACACTTCTGTTTGTGAGGTTGGGTGGTGGCTGGCTGCTGTTGCTATATCGTTGACAGAGCTTTAAAAAGCTTGGCCACTGCTTTTGCCTGCATTGCGGGGATGGAGGACACTAGACAAACAACAGGAGACAGGCTTTGGTGGGGATCTGCAGTCACAGCTCTGGCTCTGGAAGCCAGAGAAGGCGGCGCTGTTCTACACAATTGCGAGGCTTGCCTTGACTCAATTACCTCTACTGACACTTCTTGCGCTCTCAGCTGCTGAATCAGTACATGAACAGGATTCAATTCACTCCAATTACTCAACTCAGCAGCTACCTGGAGTTCTTATGGGGAACGTTAACAGCATTGGAAAGCTGTTTGCCATCAACACCAAAAATACCTCCAAGACAGACCTCTGTGTTCCAGATCCAAAAGTAAAAGACATTGCTCTATATCACATGGTGACAAGAGAGAACAAACCTTCTTTTCACACTCTTCCAATATCACTTAATCTCATTGACCTCAAAGAAACAATCCTAATCTCTATCTTTCATCCTAGACATTGTCATGGAAGCCCATTGAACACCACTGAGTTTACTGATAAATAGTCATAGTTTGGTCCATATATTAAAATTAAGATTGGCAAAGCTACATAATACTGAAGGTTTATAAATTGTCATCATTTTGGGTTCAGGGTTGGTTCAATTTTATAAAAACCTTGAAATTTAAAATGGTTTGGACAGAAGATTCTCTGTGCAGTCCACCGCTAAATGCAAGATAGCCCTCACACAGAAAAGAAAATAAATAAGTGATAGAACCAGAATTTAGCCATAATGAATTCAACTGCTTTTACTGTAAAGGAAAAGTTATGCTTGCAGGCATAGTTTGGGCCTTGTTTTTAAATGCAGAGAATAGTAAAATAGATGCAACTTTTATGAATTATTAAAACCTGTACAAAGATTTCTTTTCCTCTTCCACAGCATCTTGTTTAATCCTTGCTCATTGTTGGAGGCTCTGGGGATGACTGACATTTAACACATCTCTGTTGTGCCTCCTTACCCCTGCATGCCTGACACGGGGAGACAGAACAGCCACACATACACACAAGCATATGTGGATTACAAACACTCCGACCTATTTCCTTTCTCCTCACTCCCCACACTCCTTGAACCAAGTTTTCTTGCAAAGAGAAGAGAGGAACCTTGCCATCTGGAAGACTGTCCCAATAGCATCACTTCATCTGTTACGTGAATATGAACCTTTTCACACCTTGCAAGTAACAGAGATTAGGAATTAACAAAGTACTGCTTTTTTGAAAAAAGAAAAAACTATTTTTTGTAGGGGATTTGGTGCAAAGGGGATGTTTTGGTGTAGTGAAACTATTCTTCCTTGAGAAACAACATAGTTCAGGTGGGTATATTTAGGAATAGAGCTTTACAGATATGCAGGCTGGAAATATTTGAGCATCACATCACATGTCAGTCTTTAGCTCACAAAGTGATTCCCACAGAGTGCAGGCTGGCAGCATTAGCGGCTCTATTATTCCCTGGACATTTGCAACACCAGCTGCAATTTAAAAGCTATTTCATATTTTCAGAGGAAACAAAAATTCTAGGCAGGAATTAACCACACTCTCCCCTATGGAGAATTTTGAGCTGCTGGTTAATTTTGAGCATTATAGCAATGATGGTCTGGGCATAAACACTAGACAAGGTTCCAGGTGGAGCAACCAATATAAGCAGAAGGGAAAACAGTCAAGTTTGGTACCTTCTGTTCAAAAGTGAGGCTGCTTATCCCCAGCACACACTATATCAGACACTCCACCTTCCCTGACAAAGCCTGCCATGCTCTAAACAACACGGAGCAGAAGAGGATAAGTAACCCACAATAGCAGCACTTCTAGCAGGGATATTTTTTTCCAAAAAGTGATTTAACATGTTTAGGAATCTGAGACTAAGTGAGAGTATTTGAGACACTGAGGAGTTACAAGTAACAAAAAAATAATTTGCAAAAAAGTTGGGCTACATTAGACTACTTGCCTACAATAGTACATCCCCAGCTAATGTGCCAGTGGTGCAAAGTTTCTTAAAAACCTTAATGTCACCCATTCTGCCATACACCCAATGTGCACACAGCCTACCTACTTCAATCCTGGTGCACACATGGTGCCCCAGAGCCCGTTAAAGTTAGTGGAAAACCACACATTAACGTAAGCATGCTTTTAATCAGACCATAAAAAGAGATTTGAAAGCTTGCCTTGAGAAACAAAGAAATATTAAGAGTCAGAATTAAAACCAAAGACGACACAAGAGGAAATGTTCGTGAATCACTGCAGCTTTTGTGCTCCAACAGCCAAACAGTGTGCTTCTGCCTCCAAGAACCTGCTTTTCACCAGTCACAGGTTTTTGTATTTTCTTTGAAGAAAAACAAACCAAGCATAGAAGTACAAAATACCAAATGGGGAGAAGAGGGGACCCACAGTCTTAAGCAATGAAGATAAATTGGATTTTTTCATTAAATCAAGACAGGAAGCAAAATTTTTCCTGTATCTTTCTCCAAGAAAGCTCCTTGTGTGCTGCCTGTAACTTGGGTTTACAGTTCTGACACCCATCCAGCTCATGCACTGAGACTTCTGGGGCTGGTGGGGTTTCTACCGACTGGGCTGAGTTTCACACTAGCTACTTAAAGCAGAACGCGTGAATCCCGGAGGAAGATGCAAGAACTACAGCTCAGACTCTCTTGCATTCCTCAGCACGGTGTCACAGTTTGCACTGATACAGCAAATCAAGAGTAATTTTGTATCAGGTTACAGAATATCATGTCAAGCTGAAATATTTAAGGAGACATCAGCTTCCTTGACAGCTATTTTTAGAAGTACTCAACACTATTAAAGGATAATACTCTAAAAATCTATTCTTGCCCTGAACAACTGTAAGCTTACTGCAGTTCCCCAAGAGCTTCACCGCTCTGTGTCATCAAGCTCCCTAATGTAATTGATACTAACAGGTTTTGCTGGTTTTCTACATCCAGAAATTTTCTTTTTCCCTCTTTATTTCTCCTCCCTATTCATCAACAAATCATTTTCTGCCCACGAACACACTTCATCGCCGCATTATCTGTGGCAAATGGCACTAAAATAAAACACATCCACCTTGCAAATGAGAAAAGGAAAAATGTCTGCCACGGTTTTGATGGAACTGTATATGTGTGACGTTCTCATGGCATAACTGCAACGATTTAATTGTTCACAAGAGCGGTTTAACAGAGAACATAACTGTACTAAAAAGATGGGCTTAACGTTTGAGGTTACTGGGTTTTCCTATGTGAACTTCTTTCCAGTCTCATCAAACGATATTACATTTAAGTGTTCTTTTAATTTAGTTCATGTCTTCCCATTAAGAGCGTTGTTCTTCCAAAAAACATCCACCACCATTCTTATGCAAGAAATGCATAAACTGCTGCCAGGAAGCTTTTGCTTTCCTATGCTTATTAATAAGCTATCTCTATTAAATCTACTCCGCTGTGCTCCACAAATTGTAAAGAGCATACAAATAAGAGACAAAGCACCTACCACATGTGTAAGTAAAGCTTGGCCTGACTAGTAATAAGCAAAAACAATTTCATCCTCCTTAACCCTTTGCAATCTATGCAAAAACATTAATGAGAGCAGCATCAAACCCAAGGTTTATCTGTTAGAGATTTGACAGTTGAAGAGAGATGCAGAAGAGATCAATATTTTTCTTAGCTAACATAACCTACTTATAAGTTGATAGGGACTATTGATCAAGAATTTTCAAGATTTTTCCATCACAAAACAGAAATTAGTAAGAACCAACTGTATTTACAAAACCAATTGTTTTCAGAATAGCCACTTTGTTACAACTGAATGTAAGCCACAACCTACACAGCTCTTTCAGAATTCCCATCTGAAAAAGAACAGAAAAACTGAAAACAAAAAAACCTAAAACACTGTATTATGGTTTAAAGTGGATTTTCCTTTAGAAAGGCAAGGCTTTTAATTACAAAATAAATGTACACAATGTTGCATCTTTCAAGTTTATCAACACAAACTGACCTGATCAGTTGATTGAACTTCTGTTTTCAGAAAACAAAATAAAAACACCCTTTCCAATCCAAAATGCCATTTGGATGCAGAAAGGTGAAAAAAAAAATCCCTGAAGTATTCTAAATTATCAGCATAAACAAACTGCTAAAAAGCAGAGAGTAGTTATGAGTAAATTGAGTCAATAACAGAGAAGTGATCTGAAATTTGAAAACGGAGAATTGGGTCACATACAAGCTTTCTGCAGTGAAACAAATCTCACCAAGAGTAAGCTAGGTACAACACCAACTTACACACGGAAAACATTTAACAAAAAAAAAAGTCCTGGTGCAAATTTTAGCCAGTCAAGTACATGCTAAAATTAAGTTTTTGTGCAACTGTATCCTGGCCACTTTATACAAATTATCAGCATAGAACAGTTTGGTGACAGGCTAGATCCTCAGCTGAGCTGAGCTGCCAGTGCATTCATTGCATTTTTTTTTTCTTCTGTTGAAGACAACTCATATATGAAAATGCACAGGCTACTTTGTTACCTTACAAAAAAATAAATACAGCCTGAAAAGAAAACTACCATGGTTCCATGGGTAGGTCACCAGTGATTTCAATCAGACATGCCATGCAGCTCCATTCACCACCACAGGAGTGGGGCCTGATGCCTGTGTCTCCTCCAGGCACCTTTATCACCTCTCATAAACACTAAACACAGCTCACAAGCCCCAAACGCTTCACCAGACAGACTGTGTTGTTTTTCCCAGCCAGCTCAAGTAAAGTGTTTGTGTTACAGACCACTTCTTTGCCATGGTTTCTCTTCTAAAACACAGCAAAAGCTTCCCAGGGCTATTGCTTTCAATAGGAAGGAAAAAAAAAAAAGAAAGAAAAAAAAAATGAACAGTCCCTGAAACAGAATACACCAAAGATTCAATCACAGTAGCACAACAGCAAAAAAAAGGGAAACAAAACACCACAACAACGCAGCATGCCTGCTGCCTCCACAGATTTCTCCCCCTCCTTTTATTTGCATGAAACCATCTGTATAAGATGTGCTTTACTCTACTACTTACATAGCTACTAAGAAGTCCAGTTTTATTTTGGTTGGGTTTTGCAGCATCCTATGAAATTTAACTGTTTTGAATTCTGCAGCAAGTATTGCGTTATCAGAAGGTCTTATTTTCAGGTAATTTCCGTGAAAAGGAAGTATTTGTACTAATCTATGGACCAACTTGAATAACTAGGGTGAAAAAATCCAAATGTGGCCCTACCCACTGTTGACAAGTAACCTGCAGACGTCTCCCTCTGTTCCTCAGCTCACATTTGACAATGGTTCACAGGTGATTTGGAACAATCCTTGGCAGGTCACTCCATGGTTGGGAACAGTTTTCGTTACCTGCTCCTAGTGTTACACGTGACACACAGCTTCCATCCTCCCTGCTTCAGCTGGAGCCTGGTCAGCAGGAGAATCACAACCAGTGTCTGACGAGCAGAAAACACTCATCTTTGGGCACAAACAGTCATTGCTGGCACACAAAAGCATGTCTTTGTGTGTAGAAGAGACACCTAAGAACCTGCATCAACAAAATTCTATTTTAGTCTTTTCCAGAAGAGATACCATGGCACTGCAGTAAGCAATTTGGGATGTTTCTACTCCCTGGGGGAGGGTGGGATGGGTCCAACCCGAGATTTCCTCAAGAGTCCAGCTATCAGACATCACCACATACCTATTGTCCATCAAAAAACCCACCCGGGGTCATTGTTGAAGCATGAGAAATTAGATATTAAAATCACGTGTCAAGGGACTATTTGGTCTCAATTTGGTGTCTGTGGTTGGATCTCTCTTCACACAATAATTTTCATCCTAATTGAAACTTCTGGTTGAATCCCCAATACAAATAAAACTAATTTATAAAGAGTAAATACAAAGGAACAAATCACAGTCCAACTGCACAGTCTCTTAGAGCCTGCAAGACAGTCTGCAGAATCCTTCTTGCAGATCCTCTCAGCCAGCTCTAATCATTTATTTAAAAAGAGACTAACAGAATAGTCTGTCCTGGAGGATGAAAGCATATGTTAGTCTCAGCGTGGATTCCTTTAGGAGGGAAGCGCAATTATCACATTCAGCATTACCGTAACTCAGAGCCACTCTTTCATTTTCTTTCTTTAAACACTAAGTGAAGTGTATATAAATAATTTGACTGCACAAAGTGCAGCTCTCCCGACTGAATTGTCATTGAGTCAATTCAGTCAAAGTCAGCTGCACAAAGGACAATCCATATTGGCGCCATCATGGGGTGCCAGTTACAGCTGCTCTACCCTCATGTCCCATCTACATACTAACAGATTTCTGAGGTTTTTGGGTTTGATTCGTGGGTTTTTTGGTTTTGGTTTGGTGTTTTGTTGTGGGTTTGGGTTTTTTTTAAACCAAAGAGACTGCATCATAGCAAGAGTACCATCCTCTACCAACCAGCAGTAGTTCTGGGAATTCTAGAATTTGTGTTGATATCTGTCACATCCAGGGAGAGCACAGCTGGTACACCTGACCAGATGCTTTTGGTTTCTCCTATACTGAGTCCAAGGTGGTGGCAGGCAGTCAGGATGGTTTACACCTTGCATATGGACACGAAGGGGCTTTCGTAGTTCACGGAAAGCAAGAGCATGATACATTCCTAATGCAACCCAGAAGTGAAAACTCTAAAATGAAGAGAAAAATGCCACCCTTCCATGCTAAAGGAGGACCTCTACCCCACAAATAAATTGCTTTGAAATAAGATGTACTGAACAAGTAACTCAACGTAAGCCCCCAGCAAAATGTTGTGACAGAAATGGCTAACGTTGGTTTTAGAGGTATAAACAAGAGGAGTTATAAGCATGATTGATGAAGTGATTATACTTTTATTTATGACATTGGTTAGACCAGTAAAAGGCATACAAAGCTCAGTTGCAGTGTCACAAGTTTTTAAAGAGTGCTGAGAAAAAAACAAAGATCTGAGCAACTGGGGGGGGAAATAATGGAGATGTCAATGTAAGCTGAAAGAGCTCTATCTATTTAGCCTATCAACAAAGATTAAGAGGTAACCTGATTAGTGTATAAGTACCTTCATGAGGAGAAAACAAAGGGTATTAAACGGCTCATTAATCTATCAGAGAGAGGCAGAACAAAAACTAATGGCTGGAAACTGAAGCCGGACTGATTTAAATTAAAAACCAGGAACAGTTTGTTTTGGTTTTTACATTGTGGGGTACTCTCCAGCTTTTGCTATACTCAAATCAAGAAATAGATGCTGTCTGGAATACCTATCTTAGACAGACACAAGTTACACTCTAGTTAAGCACAAAAGTTATTGGGATGAATACTGTGGTAACCAAGCAAAACACAATGCCCTACGGCATGTAGTAAGTCAGTGGGACAATCTCAAACTCCATGAATCTATGAACTCCTAAAAGCCATCCCTGCCATCCTAAAAAAATCAAATCATTCTGATTTTCCACCCACATTCAGTCACTGCTGAAACTCCTGTGTTCTACAACAGGACTGCACAAAAGATTGAAGTACAATCTGAAGCCAAGTTGAACCACATGCTGAGGCATAACCCAAGAGATAATTTATTTCACTTGCTTTTTAAAAATGGGGTTTGCACCCATGAGGAGTATTAGATTGGTGGCACTGATAAACCACATTGGGGGCGGGGTGGGGGCAGGCCTGGAGAAAGTAGGAATTTCTAATGGTTTAAACACACAAAGCACCTCATCCAACAAGACACCTGAAGGAATATTCTGTAAATTAAAGAGTGCGGTTCATCATACACATTTGTTCTGCCCCAGCCTTGTAATTCAAATCAAGAAAATTGTATTAGTAAACAATGGTGTATTTACCAAAGTAGATTCACAGAACTCATCTTTAAATTATTCAAAGCTTTTCATAAATATGATCAATATATTTGAAGGGGAAAAAAAGAGGGGGGGTGGTTGCAATAAGCCACAACTTTTAAAATATTTTTTTTTTTACACAACAAAAGTATGTAATTCACTTGAACTAAATTGATATTTACAGAGTTAAATTAATATTGCATAAACAGAGTATTTCTTTTGGCTCAGCGTTTAAAAAATTCAATAACCTATTTTGGCATGAAAACCATCTTGTTTGTAATCTTAAAATTTGGTCACCACACTGAAAATTCACTCGCACCTCTATAAGGCACCAGGATTGTCCGTATGAAGGACTATAACACGGCAGAGGGGATATCAAGTGACGCACAAGTCTCCTGTTCAGAACGAGACAAGAACAGCACAGATTATTTGCACAGTCCATCAGATAACGCTCCTTGTGATCAGGGATTCTGAGCAGTGCTGAAGATGTGAAGACATCTCAGCTTTCTCCCAAGCATCAGCCCTGGTTCCCCCGGACGCACGCCGTGGGTGCAGGAACAGCATCCGCTCGCACACAGCAGCGGCAGAAGGTGCTTCCTCTTCCCCATCCTTCCTTGCTGCTTCCTTCGGGGATTATGAAATATTTGCTTTCAAAGAAATATCAGTTCATGGACAATATCAGCAGAGATTTCAGTTTTCCCTTCCCGTACGCGTATGCCCTTGTGAATGAAAATCAGCATGAATGAAGCCAGCTTTGTCCGCACTTGCGCTGTAGATATGCACAAACTCCAGGAAGCCAAGGCTTCATTTGATCTGAAAACCCCCACAGCCGATGCATTTTAAAGACACTACCACAAAGACAATCAATAGGGACCATTCAGATACTTGCTGTCAGGGGCTAAAAGAAAATGGATACCGAGAAAGCCATAACTATGATAAATTTAGGCGCTGCTTCTCTCTGACTAATGTAGGCACTAAAACACTCCATGAATATCCTGCTTTGAAACGTGTCATATTTCTGAGAGGCCAATCAATCTCGGGTTCTCTGTGGACCACATTAAAATACATTTGTCACCGTAAGTTTATGAAATATTGATGGTGTTTTTTAGGGGGGTGTTAGGAGGTGGAGAGGTGGATCAAAAAAAGGGGGAGGGAAAGCTACTTTAATGAATTATCTTTAGGCTAGAGGAAAAAGAAGAAACAAATGTAGGTGCTTATTGTGGATGAGGGTGAAAAACAGGAAACAGAATTGCTTACTGAAGGAAGACATTTGTTGGATTAGCAGAAAAGATGATGTGGATGAATGCGTTACAAAGGCACTTCAGTATTTCAAGCTCAATTTGACCTAGATTTATGATTTTATTAAATCTTTAATTTCCTAAATTTGGTAATTAATAAAATAAAACCAGACCTTTGTTAATGACATTCACAGAGGGGAAATTAAAAGCATATCTGTGTTCCAGAGGGGAGCAGGGTTCCCTTGCACCACTGCATCACATTTATACCTAAAAGAGAGAACGAGTCCATATGTACTAGCAAGATCCACCAGCTCTTCAACACAGATACAGACACACACACACTCTGCATGGAAAAGAAATGGAATAGAACAAGGATATACAGAGACAGACCACCTTTCATACTGGTGCATCTACCCCTGCTCAATACATGAAGTGTCAGGTATCAGTCACCACGAAAATTCCCATCTTCTGGAACTTATGATCAGAATAGCTGAAGGATGAAAAGTAAGCGACAAGAAACAGGGAAACAAGGTGGAAATGGGAACCAAGTGACACAGAATAATTAAAGATTATAAAGGAAGCCTGTTGCAGATCTAAACTGAGAGTTCACAGCCAGTCCAGCCCTTCCCAGCCAAGACCACTCTGCCTTTCCATCTGCTAAACACGTAACGACACACCAAGCTTTCTACAGGAGTAGCTCCACTGAAGTCAATAAAGCTATTCACAAGTGTAAAGTTAAGCTACAGCTTAAATACTGTGGTACTGTGATCTATGTTTGTAAATCAAGTGTGGAACTAAAGCTAGTTTGTGTAAATAATCTGAAATTGGGTCATTTTTCACCATTTCTGTCAATGCAAAAAGCAGTTTTTCAGATAAGAACAACAGAAGCATTCATCTAAGGAACAAAAAGTATATCCTCATATGCATTTTTAGCTCACAGATACTAAACTTTTTGGTAAAGACATTATGCCATGTTGGTTAGAAAAACACTCCTTGACAATAAATAGCACATTTTGCTTTAGGGATGAATAGCAACAAAAATAAATGGAGGCAGAAGCATAAAAATTTTCATTTTTCACCAATCTGTAGAAATATGAACTTTTCTGTTATTTTTGGCCAGCAGCCCAAACATCTTCCATTCATCCTTCAAAACAAACCCCACTCTTCTTACTGAGATTATCCAAACAGATACACAGATCTATCCTCTATTTCCTTTGCCACAGTTTAGGTATTCGGCTATAACAATTTGATAGCTTAGAAATCTTGCATTAAAAAGCAATTTTTCTACACCCGCTTCCCAGCAATTTCAGCCAAAGTGAAGACTTCCGTGTGCGCAGAGGGCAGGAAGAAGGAAGCATTTTGTTCCCCATCAGTTTGATGCAAGTTTAAACATTTCAGTATGTTCTAGTGAGGCACAGTGATTTGCTAAAGAGTCAGTTCAATACTGAATTTCACCTCCTGCAATGCTACAACACTGCACCAGAACAGTAGCTCAGGTGCCCAAATTCTCACTTTTTTCCCCAAAGGCTGCAGTCCTCCATGAAACTGCTTTTCCCACCGCGCATTGCAGTTCCCCTCTCGCCACTATGCACAACACCCTTGTGCCTCAACATGACTAAACTGATTTTCTTTTCCCCACCCTGAATCTTATCTCAAAAGTTAGCAAGTTATTACTTCCCTCTGCACACCTGCAGCACGCACAGACCCTGCTCATGGGTGATGGCTGTTATTAGCTCAAGTGTTGAGCAAACAGAAGAGAAGAAAGAGGGTGGTTTGAGTCTCGACATTTCAGACTTGATGCGAGTGAAGGTTGGGCTCAGATCTGGTGTTGATGTGTGCCAGCGACCTGCCCAGTCAGAGCCACACATACCTCAGAGATGTGCTGACATTGCTCAGATTCATCACAAATATCACCAAGTACCATGTTTCCAAGCATATAAAAGATTTTGGGATCTATTCGGGAACAAGCCATACCGGCTGCAGCTGAGGGAAGCACACAGGGAGGCAGCTGGATCCTTCCTCTTGGGAGGTCCCAATTCCTGAGACCAGAGCAGGCACAGGGGCTGCCACAGCCTAGCTGAGTCCTGGTGCCAGAGCCAAAATGGAGCCCCATGCCCCCAACTGGGGGGCACACAGCTGGAGTGCCCAGGGGAACATCTGGGCCTGACAGAGGTCACCTACATTCGCCAACTGCCAGCATCAAACAAGGCCATTAGATCAACTGGTTCCTTCCCAGAGCTGATAAATCCTTAGCACACACTCTGACCCTGGGGAATTAGGAGTTTGGAGACCATTGAGTCAGTTCACCAAGAAACTGGGTCTTTGAGCAGTTCCAGCTGTGTAATTCCAGCCATTAGAAATATAACAGATTGAAAGGAAGCAAGGAAACACCTACATCCACTTTTTACTGTACCACGGCACTAGAAAGGGCTGACTACATACAGCACAGATTTGTAGCACCATTAGTTGTCTGTAACATCTAAGAGCTCATCAGGAAAAGAAGTGTCTGTGCCACAGGGTCTTGATAAGTTGCATCACTCCCTTACTCCAACATGGAAACATCAACTCCTCTTTCCTAACACCATTTATGCTTATCCCCTCACTCAGTCTCCCAACTTATTTGAAGGTTGATTACAAAGCAAACGTACCTTCTCCCTAGGTAGGCCTTCTAGGCCAGTCTAGAGAGCCAATGTGACCAGTAGACACCGTCTTGCTTAAGTATGGCTCACCCATTCTGCAGGCATCAAATCAGCTTGTCAGTTCATAAACCCAAATTCCTTCCCCCCACGTGGCCCCTTAAGGTTTTTGGCCTCAGACAAGCTTGTTCAGGGTATTTTCTATGACTACGATATTGTTCCTGGCCATATACTGTCCAATCTGCTTATCAATATCCCATGGCTTCTTCATGGAGACCCTTTGGCCAGCTAGTAAGACACAGTGCCAGCAGTTTTTCCCTGATATTCAGACTAGGTTTCCCCTTTGATTTACATCTGTTATTTGTGTTAACACCCTTTTACTGTCACTCTGAAAAAAATCTCTCAAAGTCATCCCAAACCAGTAACAGCCAGAAGAGGAACCTAATAATAAATCGCATAATAGTATTTGACATTTTCTATACTGGGACAAAGCCAGATCCCCATCCCTCTAAGCGATGTGGGGAAGGGCTGGGTGATCCTGACATCTAAGTTTCAAACCTCTCCATCTCTCTAAAATGTAGGAATTGGATGTTTTTATATGACCCCAGTTACACAGGAATGAGATAATACAGTCTAATGACCCCTCTGAGCCTTAAAGTCAGTGATGCCTCTGGGTATGTTTCCGAATAAAACACAAAACCCATGAAAAACCTAATCTTTCACCTCCAAACCCTCTTGTGCTTACTTGGCTGTATCAGTCCAGATCTGCCACTATAGCTTGAGGCAACCGTTTTAGTTTCTTCGTACTTATTAGAGATCTATGCATATGATAAAATACACTTTAAAAAAAAGTTGTAAAGCTGGTTGCTTAGATTCATTAAGCACCAGGATTCATGTCATCTTTGATAATGTTTTATACTCAGCGTTTTCATATGCCCTCTATTTACATTTCTAAGCATGCTATAAATATCTGCTGCAAGTATACAGAGAGCTGGCAGCCCAGCTTTCACCCACAGGCCTCTCGCCCCTGTGGAAGTCATTCTTCCCAAAGGACAGCCTGACATTCTGGGCAATGCACAAGACACTTTTATTTGATGTATCATCATTTCGTGTTGATTTTGGCTTTCAGTTTGCCTTATTTCGTATTTCAGCTTGTAATTGTGGCAGCAATTTTTGCATGCTGCTTAGTAAATCTCACAAAGGGTCCATGCTGCCTTTCATCTGGGCAAAGTCCCATTGAAATGGTGCCTACATAAAAACTGTTGATCAACGCTTTTGGAAAGATGCTTACCTGAATCTCTGAAAGGATTATCAGATGGCAGGCAGAAATAGCCTTCCGAAGCCAGCAGCTGCTTATAAAGATTTGAACTGGAGTGTAAAATTAAAATCCAGGCATACTTCTAGAGTCAGTGTGATACTATGATCACGAGACATCCAATTCTGAAAGTTCCAGTCTAAGAAAAGGAGTTTCCTTTCAAGCATGGCCAGTTATAGGCAAAGAAGGAAAAGGTAGTTAGCAATCAAGTGTTTCTCCCAAAAATTTCACTTTCCTAAGTGTTGCTGCATAAGCAGACTACCTCACACAGCCAACGTGACCAACATCACAAAAGCCCAACCTGAGACTAGCTGTAGGTCAAGCATCAACACAACCAATTTAGAAAATACATTAAAAAAAATAACAACATGGTCAAACACTCACAAAACAGTTTTTAAAAGCAGGGTGAAAAAAGTAAGATATTTAAATAACCATTAATCAGGTGCCATCCTAGCAATTCAAATCGTGACAGTTACTGAGGTACTTAAGTATTTGGAAACAGACTTTTCAGGAAAAAGAAGATCAAAGTATACAGACAACACAAAATTCACACTCAGAAGTTATAGATCTTCTGAAGACGTACTATTTCAAACAGTATAAGATATTAAGCTACTATCTCACTGTTTGTTAGAAATTAATTTACTATGTTTTAGATGACTAGTTTTATTACATATGTTGAAACTACACGTTATGTAATTATAACAAAACCAGGTCTCTCCATGTGCTAAAAAACCCTACAGTTGTAGTCCAACTCTTAGCTTTCCAATTATCAACACTATTAATTCCAGTTACACGTAACAATTATTTCTCTCAAAGTGTAAATAAAGTTCGGTTTTGACAAGCAAGTTATCTGTGCAGGTACACCTATGTCTTTTCCCTATCGCAAGTTTGTATTTATCCTCAACTTCTTCACAACAAATGAGAGAACTGCCCCCACATACTAAAAATTTCTAGGTCTTCTGCCTATGACCAGATTCTGAAGATAGTGGCTTTTATTTCAAAATTTGCAGCACAGATTTACAAATCCTGGATGTTTCTGCTCCTCAAGCTCTTCAGTTTCTCATGAAACTAAGACACTGCTACAAAACATCCTCAGCAATTTACTGCTCAAGAACACTTTTCAGTCATAGCTTAATGTTAACAGCTGGAAAAGTTGAATCTCACCTCACCTATCACTATAGTCATACTGCATAGGCATCCTAAAAAAGCGCTAATAGCCACACAGAGACTCGTAACAGGTTTAGTTTTCCAAATAACTAGCTTGCCCAGTGGGCACAAAGGGTTCTCATACTCTCTGATGGAAAGACCACTACCAAATCAAACCAACCACCAGAGTATGACATAGAGCATCCAAAGTTGAGTTTCTTGTCTTAGGCTTGCCTTGATTGTCTTATTTCTGAAGTAAGGATGGAAGTGGTCACTTCCCGCACAGCACTGTTCATCAGTTCCCTGGAAGTTTCTAGGAGCAGATATCTGAACAAAACACATTCTGAAAGACATCTAGTATCCCTCCTTATATTTCTTTGGAATTTTTACTCTTTCTGTGCAAGATATCCATACAGACCACTTAAGATATGAGACGAGCCACAAACATAGCTTAACAAGAAAAGAGAATACAGAAGAAAACTAAGAAAGTGTGAACAAATTAGTGACTATTTAAATATGGAACAAAATTCTTCCTTCATTCAGGAAGTGTCTGTCCAACGGAAACTCTCCTGTTCAAAATTGGTGTCATCTTGAATGCCAAAAAGGGAAGAAAAAGTCATTTATAAAACAATTAGAAATAAGGTTTCAGCCTTGGGGGTCTTCCTCGGGGCATGGTGAAACTAGGACACAGCAAACCTTAACAACATCCTGTTCTTCTTTAGCCTAAGGAAGGCCCATGGCCAAAATGCCTTCTCTAATCTAATTTTGTACTTTTGACAAACAGGTTGACCCTTCCCCTGCTAATTACTGTTCTGCAACTTGCGACACATTGCACCAAGTTTGTCGCTTTGTTTTTAGAGGTCACACACAATGTAAAGCATTTATCCAAGCCATCTTCAAATCCCACACTTTCATTTATATCAGAAATGAACAACTTTGAAATGCTCACTTTGGGAGAAGGGGGAAGCTATATAACTCAATTCTCCATTGCCTTTCACTTCTGTCGACATTAACTCTCCTGGGCAGGGGGATGAAATGCTACTGTTCCAAGCTGGTAGGAGTTTGCATAACTGGATAAGACCAGCTAAGGTGCAAAGCAATGGAGAGTAGGACCCAGCAATTTGAAGATGTCACCTGTAAAAAGAGAGAATGGTTTCTGTCATGCAAGTTTATTGCAGCCCAGAAATGTCTACAGTAACTGTGGGCATATAATATGATGTGCAAGGCTTTTATGAATGGGACCCTTGGGGCTTCTTGTCAGAACAGAATCTGAAGTGATGACAGGACATTTGTAAGAAGTCTTTCCTGAGATGCTGAAGGACTTCCATAAGGAATCATCTTGAAGATTGGGCTCTTGAGGCCTTCAGTCAAGAGGAGTCCTTCCAAAAAATGTTGAAGGTTTTTGGTAAGGAGAAACACAGATAGACACCCTCAGATATACTGAGAGAGCTGAACTGCTAGGTTTAAACTCCTTGCATATCCCTGAGTTACAGGAGGGAAGCATAAAGGGTGGGTGACTGGGAGTCTGCAGGTTGGAATAGGGGGAAAAACACAGAAAAGGAAAAACCAGAAAGCCCACACCTTCATACTGGTGCTATTAATGATATCGCTGTCAAAAACATGACAATAGTTTGTCTGCTGAGGGATTAGCTCAACTCACTAAATACGTTAACAGCTGGCATCATTTCTCTCTATTTGCAGGTTTTCAGAAGATTATAAGAAACTGAGGAGGCTACAGAGCGTCTCTTCTCCCAGTTTGGCATTGCTGAGAATGGGCAAGTCTGCAAGGTATAGTTTACATTTGCTCAGCTCCTGTTCACACAGATATACAATGAAACTTTGATACAGCAAACTCCTCTACGTCTTCATCTGTGGTTACACTGCAAAAATCAGCCTGTCTCTTACTCCCACCCTGGAAAAGCAGCTGCTATGGTCTGAGATGTCCCAGTACTGAACAGCTAGTGTTCACACGCTCAGGGGTGCATCTGATGAGTACATTACTAATGCCCTGGCTTAGACAAAGGTATTGATACACTTGTATTTTTTTTTTACTTTGGAGTTTTTAAACAATGATTAAAAAGGGAGTACATCAGAAGTTCCAGTATCACAATGTTTGTTGGCCCACACTGCCCCAGAAAGCTGGTAGGCATCTGTAGTCTGTCTGTAGAAGAACCCTCCTACCAACCTAGGACACAAAAAGAGCCTGCATTCTGGTTTACCAGAAATATGGTGATAGGTAGAAATATTGCCAAATCAAAAAGCATAAAAAGCATGAAAAGCATTCTCTTTGACCTTGGTCTGGGGGTTGGAGCAGAGCACCCGGCAACAGAACCTCTCCCAAAACAGGGAATTTATCCTGCAGAGGCTTCAACATGAGCTGCTTCAGCTCAGGTTAGCCAGCTCCAACCTACGTGCTCCCATTAAGTGCAACTCATCTCTCAGTCGGTATCTCCAAAATGCACTTGATGCTTTCTTGCTCAACTAAGACTTTTTTTTTTTTTTTTTTTTTTTTTAAAATTTTTTA
>WKFP01014878.1:1553169-1650921 GCA_011057875.1 Pterocles orientalis | reverse complement strand
CGAACATAAACTTTTTTTTTTTTTTTTTTTTTTTTTTACAAAAATTGTGATGAGGAAAGGATCCTGGGGATCTGCCTCCACGTTCACCCCTCTGCACCCTTGCACTACTTTGGCTGGTTATCATTTGACTTCATGCTCACAGTCGGCACAACAGTATTGCTGTTACTGAATTTCTCTATACCTGGACTTGCTGGAAGCTGTACAGCCTTACATTTTCTTGAAAAATTATTTTTTCCAAAAATAAGCAAAGGATCACCCTGTAGCCTGTAAGAAAGGCCCGATTTAAAAAAAAAAAAAATCAGCAAAAAATGAAAGTTGTTCCTGGTTCCACTGATGCAATCTGTGTGAGCCTGCCCAGGCACATTCCCTGCCTATAAAATGAATATAACATTTGCCACTATCACAGGGAGGTCTGACGACATGCTCATTAGTGTTCCTAGAGCAATTAGAGTTTGGGTGAAATACTACAATAAGCAAACAAAGAGACAACTCAAGTGGATCTATTTCTGCTCTGCCTCAGAGCAGCTAAAGCAAAGCAACACCCACTGGGGATTCAGACTTGAGCAGCGAGGGGAGAAATGCAATGAGAGAATGCTGCTAAAAAATAAATAAATAAAAAAAAAGAGAACGCAAGTTAGGTCTCCGCCTTTAAAGGGAACAAAAATCCCCTAACCTTTGCAATAAAAATGTATGCCTCAATATTGTCCCTGGGAACGCCAGTGAAACCAAGGGCTGTCATTTTCCAAAATGTTCACATAATTAACACACTCTCTCTTCCCCCTCACTCTGAAAGAAACACTGGAGTTTCAGGCAGACACATTTTGTCTCAGGCGTTAAAGGAAGGCACTGCAAGGCAGGGGTCAGGGCATTCCCAACCCACCCCATCCCTTTGGCTGCATCAGGCTGGTTTTCACCAGGATCCTTCACTGTGATGCTGCATCCGCTGGGAGAGCTGCAGTCAGCATCCCTTTTTCTGATGGACCTCGTCACAGGCAAAGCGTTCTTACCATGACATCTCCTCTACCACATGACTATTGAGAACACATGCCTGATTTGATTTTAAATACAAAGTGCGTTCCCTTTAATTGAAACTTTGTGCATGAAAAGTTTATTAAGTTAGACAGCGATGCCGCAGAGAAGCGCTGGTATAAATTGCCCTCGGGCTGATCCTTCCCAGCCTGCCATTAGGTGCTGTTACACTTAATTGTTGGTGAAGGCAACTTAGCTCTTGATCACATTATTTTCACGTTAAAGCTTTCCTTTGACACAGGTTCTTTGTTAGAGGCAGATCCTTCAAATACACTTGCACAGGCAGAAGTATCCTAAAACCAACAGGAGCTTTACAAGTAGAGGAAGTTACCGATGTTGTTAAGAAGTCTGCAACTCACAAAGGACTGAAAGATTAAAGCCAGGAGAATTCAAACTGTCATTAATGACAAGTATATTTTCCTTTTTTTCCCCCCCACACTTTTCATACTACGGTCTTTAGAAAGACCTGTTCCCTAAGCCTGAAAGACTCGGACTAATAACTGACAAGGAGAATCAAGTTTAACAATGAAAGCATCCTTCAAAATTGTAAATTGTTCAGGGACTTTCTAGTGGATGCTGAAAAAGCCATGACTACACAATAATTAAAAAGAATGATATGCTGGCCAAAATTATTCCTGTTTATAAGATGATAAAAAAACAATATTAAAAAGTCAAAACAACTGATAAGAGAAGGTTAATGGAATAAACAGAATATCAGCAGACATTAACTAAGCACTGTGTTAAAAAAACGACCAAAACTGCTACAAGCAAGCATACATTCATTGCTAAATGCAGACAGTGAAAAGACAGGAACATTTCACAGGTATTTGTCACCCATATTTGAAATAAAAGACACCAATGCATGTATGCATTCCCTACAGCTATAGCTAAATTAGAGAGAGTTTAACAAAGAATTGTGGCAGATGAGTTACCATCAAGCAACTAAGTTGCCTGCATTATCTTCATCTGTCTGCCAAAAGAAGAAAAAAAAAATTAAATCGACCAGTCAAGATAACAGAGACCAGAGAGTTTTAAAGGAACTGGTGGACTATTAACTTTTCAATACATCATGGAAAACAACCTTGTAAATGCCAAAAGTTGCAGGATCGCCAACATAATTTCAATTTGAAAAGAGTTAGGGATGACTCCAGAGAACTGTGGCCCAGCTATCTTAGTCTTAATAATTGGCAAAATAATAAATGATTTATTAATGAACTATCAACAAAGAATTGCAGACTAGAACTATACTTGCAATGTTTCATGGAAAATTGGTTTAAACAAACCATACTTATCTTTTTTTGGCAGGAAGACAAGTCTGATTGATAGAGGCAGCTGTGATAATAAAGCAGACTTGGACTTCTCCAAGATTTCTGACTCAACTGTACCTAAATTCTTACTTAGAGCCCCATATTCTAGTCACCAAAGGGATTAAATAAGTGGTTCACTGACTGACCTCAAACTAGTTGTTAATGGAGAGCTACCAGGGAGTACAGCAGTTGCGCTGAGATTGGTTTCGGTCCAGCCCTGTTCAGTATTCTGCAAAAGACCAAGGTGGTAATGAAAGTTATTGTCAATAAAGTTAACAGATGACAAAGGCTGGAGTGGTGGAAAGCTGTCTCTTTGAAGGGTGGTATCAGAAGTGACAAGAAAGCTACCATTAAAACAAAGTATGAGTTATTCAGGGAAAAGTACTTCTGAAGAAAATTATTCCTCATACAGGCTCACCTCCTCTGCAGGCACTCAGCCTGCATCCCCATACTCTTGCAATTAAATCTTACGCCTCTTGGTTCTGGGTTGTGAGTCTCTCCAGCCAGGGCAGAGCTGTTGGCACTTTACAGGACAGCCTGGCACTGTCCGGCAACAGTCGCAGTAAACAAGGACAAAATGAGTCAACACCTGAGAGCAGAACCCCAGGTGACTATCCTGAACTATGAATTATCCTGCTTCTGAGGATTAACACATTCACTGCTTGCTTATTTAATGTATGCTCATACAATCCCATGCCCCCTCCCACAGTCTCTGAACAGTATCGGTCATTAGCAAGATGGAAGTAATGCAAAGTTAAGATCTATTGACAGTCCCTGAAATTTTAATACTTCGTTCAAATCTCACAAGTTGAATGAAGCGTCAGCGAGGCTGAAAGTAGCATGTTCATAATAGACAAAGCTGGAGGTAAACAAGTGACTTGCGACTGCAATGTGGGTAATGAGATTCCACTTCAAGTTCAGATTTTAGCTTTTTGCACAACACTTTACCTATGCCACCAAACCAGGCTGAGTGGCCCAAGTCTCTGCAGGAGGCAGGTTGCAGTCTGGTTGGTGTGTCCTGCCAGGTCCTTCATTTAAACATTTTCTCATCCAGTGCAGACAGGAATTAAATACAGCTGCTCTTCTGGTCAGTCACAGACCCATAAATGGGGTTTGTCTAATGGAGCACCATATTTAAGATGTAGCAGGTCAGGTGTCCCCACGGCTTTGTGTAGCAGCATGCAGACGCTAGCCCCTGGCAGCAGGACAGCCAGCTCGGTTAGTGTGTGCTGACACTGCTCTTCTTCCTATAAAACAGTCTGAGATATTATTGTAAACTATAACCTAGATGTACAAGATCAACTTTTTACTACAATGTACTGAGCATAAGACTAGAAATCAAGTTTCCTTGGCCAATTAAAAAAAAAAAAAATGTTTAGACATGGTGCCACCACAGATTTTTGTGATCATTTCAGATTACAGCTTAGTGTTTCCAGATTTCTCCCCTCAGTATTTCCCTCTAGAAAGAGAGAATAATTGTTTCCTCTTACACAAATCTCATCACTGCTGTTGCTACAACACTTGAAAGACATAAAATTGCCCAGCGTCCATGCTATCCCTTACATACTTTAAACTGATTAACCTTGCCTGGATTTTACTGCAGGTAAGAAACACTACAGCTCTGCTAGCTTCTTATGCTGTACTCGGTCACAACAATTCACAGAACTGCTGTAAGCAGCAGGTTTGGGGGTTGTATTAACATTGTACAACAAAGCAATGCCATGCACACTGGCAGGGACTGCAGCCACAAGTTACCAGCGTGCCCACTCTCACTGGGAGCTACCCTCACCCCATTTACACCAGGTGGGCTATCTCTCCTTGCCTGTTTTGTGTCACAAAATACAAAAATGATGGTCTTGGACCCATCGTCCAGCCTGCTTCCTCTTCCTCACAGTCAAGTCCTTCTAGCTATCAGCCTCACCTCTAATTACAGGCTGTCAGAATTGAGGGGCACTGAAAGGAAACCATGGGATGTTAGGGAGCTTGGACCAGCAGATGTGCTGGGCTGGGTGAGCACGCTCTGCAAGGGGAAGCAAAGAACCTCCAGAGCAGGGCTGAACTGCTGCCAGGGGCTGAGGGGAGATTTCGATAGAAGTGGCTTGCAGACACAGGTTTGAAGGCAATATTTATCAAGAAAAGCCCACTCTAAGATTTCAGACTTGCCTGTGCTGATTTACCTTGGACAGGGTAGTGATAAATAAGAAGCAGGTAAATTCCTCTGTTTGCTGCACATGGAAAGCATTTATACTTTATATTGAGCAATTATTAGAAATAGAAAAAAATCTGCTGAGGAGGGTCCTCTCTGACAGCATCTTGCCTTTCGTCCAAGTACCTATATGTCGACAGCTTTTATAGCTTACCCTAAAGTCCATGTAGATAAAGGTAACATCTGCTTCAACACAGTGCCCAATCCTTTCCGAGCAAGCTATTTAGTTTGCTAACATACTGCAAGGAGTTCCACCAGCAATTTTACTACACGGCTCTTTGGGTTACAGGTATTCCTTTTTTTTTTTGTGTGTGCAAAGGTAAAACTACAAGAGAGTCAGTTTGTAGTTCCACAACTCCGCTTGCAAAGCTTTACATGGCACCATCTTAGCCAAACATAACCCATTTTCCAAAACATGCTCACCTTTGCCTGACACAGCTTTGGATTTCCTTCTGCCAACACTCTTACAAAGGAGAGGGCAGGTAGGTAAGATGACTTCAAGGAGAAGGAACTGCTGAAACCGTCACTAAGGTCCCCATAAATATTCCCCGTGGACCTCATTACACATTTGAGCAAACATTACCTTCCCTCACACAGCTAAATTTCCTGTTTGCTTGGCTGATCAATTCCTCATCAAATTTTCATGGGGGGTTCAGGCCGTCTGTGGCGTTTTAATTAGCCCGAAGATTGCACAGCGTTGGAGGCAAAGCTCAGAACCATGGAAGCCCCCTCTGCTTGGATGGGAAGGTGGGAGGGGGTTGGGGAAGAGGAGGAAATGAAGAAGCCAAGAACTAATTAGCTCTTGTAACTAGGTTAAGCCTGCTCTCTAGTGGTCACACCACACAGCAAATCCAGCATGCAAAAAGCCTGCGGAGAACGGGTTCTTAAACCACAGCTGAATTCCCCTCCATCAAATACAATAAAAAAAAATGTAATATATATCGTCCTTACCCTTGCTGCTGCAAATTCCAGCATTTCCTTCCCCTGGAAAGAGTCTTCCCCTCACTCCAGAATTTTGTACACTTTTATCAGCACTGTCAATTTTGCCACGAGAGGAGAGTGCAACAAACTGCGGCTATTTAAAATCAGACACGCTTTCCTCTATCAGAGTGATGGAGAACATACAATCTATACACTCTGCTGTCTGTAACCATGAACACAAACAGCTGCCTTCTCTCCAAGGCGTTGCTGTCCAGGAGTATTCTGACCTGCAATGGGTTGCTGGCAAGGCTGAGAAGTTCTGTGCATTTTGTTCACGTCACACGTAAAGTTTTTTATTTATCTGAGTTTAACCTGCATCCTTCTCTTTGGTAGTGAAGAGAGTCACATAATTTTGGTTTTCAATCCAAGCAGGATAAAGAAACCCAGTATTTCAGCAACATTTTTCCCACCCTGTTAATATAAACAAGAAATAGCAACCCTGAAACACAAGCCTTGTATCAGGCAGTGGTCTTTGAATCAAGCAGCTCCGATTCACAACTTCCCGCAAAGAACCTGTACCCACTCCCCAGAAAATCACATGTACATTGCACCAGGAGTGTGCAAGAGCAGAGCAGTTTTCCCCACAGAACAATTAGCAGTTCTATTGACAGATGTTGCTGTGCAGCAATAATCTGCCTTGTCCCAAGCCCAGGGACTGGAGCACTTCCAATTGCAAGTTTGGGTAGCTTGATACTACCAGAATTATCCAGCCAAACTCCTCTGAAACCCACCTGATTTTCATCCAAGCTGAAAAAGTCTAAATTACATTAAAACCTGTACAGATTTATTGAGGGGAAAAAAAGAAAAAAAAAACACAACACAAAGGCTGGAAAGAAGTGAAAATGAAACAAATTCCTTATTTCCTTTTGCAGCTTGGGAGTGGCTATTTTAAGTGTTAGCCTGCATAGTGCAAAAGCAATGTATGTATTTAAAACAGCTGCTTTTTTCACACAAACAGTAAACTACACCCAACTCTGATTTGCTTAAAATCACAAGGTCTTTAAGTTTATACAAATAATATCAGCAACCACAAGTGCACCTATTCACTGCAGAGAGGAACTGCAGCAGATATAGCTGCTGGTGCTGTAAGGAACACCCAGTCAGTATCATTTACACAACAGACACAAAAGTTACCTAGCAAGCGTACATTTTCAGGCTCCAAGTTTGGATTTCAGTTGCATATATACCTTATTAAATGGCAAGATGTTTCACTTTATTCTGACAGACAGAAGATTTGCACTGCTACACTGAAAAGAGCAGAATAGTTAACCTGAGCCCAATCTCCTTGCTTGAAACCTAGATGCACTTAATTTCTCAAGTACAAATTAATTGGTGTTATTAAAATACCACTTAGCACCAAGTACAGGCAGATTGCTAGTATTTAAAAAACACATTAGCTGGTCATCATAACCACCATGTCTCACAGGGCATGAACCAGCTAACACTCTTTTAGCCTGCACCAGGAACTACATTGTGTTAAGAGTTTGCAAAAGAACACCTCTTTTTCCACGTAGTGCTGGGGCCTAAACATGAGCAGGTTTTGATCCCATCCTGTAGTACAAAACCTCATCAGTTTGGAAAAAAAGCAGAATCAAATGATAAGTATCACTTCATATACAGTTAGAAAAAGACTGAGGAAAAAAAACACTTAACCAGAATTCATTTTATAAGTAAATGCATTGGGAAGAGTTCTCTGCCCCAGTTCTAATGTTTTGCAATGTTTCTGAGACCTTTACTGGTTACAGATTATGTCAAGCAGTAGCAGCACCTTTGTCTTTTTTCTCTTCCAGCTTTCACTGACAACATTCATCTGTATTTGTTTGGATTTTGTTCCTCGTAAATAAAAAGCAGCTATCCCCAGGCTTCAGACACTTTGTTTAAAAACAAAACAAGCCACATGCAGTAAATTAATCCAACTGTGTTAGCTCCAGTACTCATGAGTAACCAAGTAAGGTGAGTTTCACCAAGCCCTCCAATAAGTTTTTATCCTCATGTCAGCCAGAGTTTTTAATCTCAAAGCATTCTGCAAGCCAGACGGTGTCTCAGAAGCTTTCAAAACCTGCACTTTACAGGCAAAGACATTCCTCCCCCCAAACCACCAGAGAGCAGGATTTGGTCCTTTATTTGGTGCTTTGTTCACACCTCTAATGCCACCACAGCTGCTGTGTATCAACACTCAATAACAGCTTCAGACAAGGATGTTCAAACTCAGAATCCCACCGACACTGCAAAGGCAGAATGGTTTGGGGGTTTTAGATGGTGGATAAGGGGCAACACCCTGTCTCCTGCAAATAATCCTATGGGATGTTTAATGGCTTTAGTCCTATGCCTTTTGCCAGCTATGTGATTGAAGAGACACACCACTGATGTCAGAATTTTTCATAGTGATAACTGCAATACAGACAGCATTAGCTGCCACGATGCTCTGTCACACCGAGAACTCCTACCTCCAGGTCAGACCTCAAGTGTTGACAAAACAAGTGAGGGTAGGTTCAGCCCCACAAACCCCAAACAACCGTCAGGTTAAAGCAGGTGCCATTTACCACAGGCAGCTCTCATTTCCAAAGGGTTTCCGCTGTCAGGAGTTCTCCCCAAATCAATGTTATCAATCCCACTTGTAATTTTACAAACTTCAAAGGGTTAAGACAGCAAGCGCATTTATTGACTGGTGCTTCTTGGTGGGTTCAGCAAAGCATGACTGATTAGAGCCCAGTTCTAAAGAGCCCAGCTTTGTGAGGCTGGAATAAATAGGAGTCTGTCAATAACGCAGATCCAGGCATATTGACATAGTTTACAGCCTCAATAGGCAATTAACACTTTACAGTGGATATTACCCAGTGGCCTCCCCATGTTTTACTGCACATTTTCTGCCGTCAGCTGCAATATTGAAGGTTTGGAATAGAAATGATATTGGACAGACAGCACCTTTGTTCAGCTGCACAGAAATTTCTTTAACATCTGGGAGAGATCACAGTTTCATTCCTCTTTACTCCCTCTCACACCCCTTGTCTCACTTTCTCTGTCATTTACAGTTTCTAGCCTGCATTGGTAAACTCAAGAAACCCTCTTAGCTAAGTAATTAAGTCTGCTACATGCCAAAACTCTCTAGAGAAACCCCAAAAGAGTGACAAACCCAGCCCTTTCTCCTACCATGGGAGAGGCTGAGTTCACAAATTAATGCCTCTTTAGCCAACAAATTACACAGACAAATAACCTAAATTCATCCAGCAGCTTTTAAAGCAGAAATAGCTGAAAGAAGTTCCATTCAGCTCACAGTCACCTCTTGTAACCAGGTCCAAGCCCACATCCCACCCTGATGAAGGCAGTGTTGCAATACAGCTTCCTACTAGTTAACGTTCTCAAAAAGTAGAGAGAGGGGAAAAAAAATCCACAAGGAAGTGGATTCTTTCTTGCTTTTCAATCTGTTTAACCTTAGTGAAATATGCTGGCTTAGCATTTTGACACCACTACCATCGGTGTTTAGTTCAGTCCTTTTGCACCAGCAGCATGAAAAGACACAGCGCTGAGAAGCAGCCCTGCTTCCCACCCCCACCCCATCCCACCCCACAGCCATGAGCCAGGCAGGGGGTGGCTGGAGGGGACAAACAAGCAGAACCAAAGCTGATTTACAGCAACGTTGTGCACAACCAACCCATAGAGAACTCTTCTCCTTTGCTAGAAATGAAGAAGATGTTACTTACCCCAGAACAAAACATTTGAGGGAAAAGCCTTAACGCCTCCCCAGCACCCTGTTCCCAAGCCAGAAGAGAGCAGGGGGAGAAAACGCTCATTTCTGAAACGGCTTCAGGTGCTTCTTGTTGCCCTGATGAGGGAGGAAGGGGCAGAGCAGCCTCTCGGGAGGGGCCCTGAACCACGAGCCCCACCTGGCAGGAACGAGGCCATTAGCAGAGAGGGACGAGAACGGGGGTGTTGGGTTACCCCCCTCCCATGCCCCGCAGCTCTCGGTACCCCCAGGCCAGAGGGGGGCTCCAGCCCAGTTCGGTGCTTTGCGGGGCTGTTGGGATGGAGATGCAGCTATTCAAGGGTCATGGTCCCTTTGTGCCCTGAACACGGGAACGGCCCCGGAAGGTCCCGCTGCCCGGCGGGGGGGTCGCTGCCTCCTCTCGGGTGCTGGCAGCGGTCTTTAGGGCTTCCACGGGGAGGGGAGAGAGGAATTTAAGAATACTCAAAGTTACAGGCTGTGAATGAAATCTCATCATTGATCCATGCAAAGGCTCAAGTGAAATTACACGAAGCTGTGACACAAGCTGTGGAATTCCCACCGGCACCATCTTCAGCAAGAAAAGGAAATCATTTGCTCTATCTGTGTCTTGCAGAAGATTCTCTCTCTTTCCTTACTTTTTAGGAAGGGAAGCTCTGTAGATCACAGATTACATGACTGTGAGGGGTGATAGGGAATTGATCTTCATTTATAGTGTATCCAGTAGCAAAACCACCAGTGGAATTTTCCAAGAACAGGCAAAATAAAAACCCCGTCCCCAACTGCCAATATTTCAGTCACACAAAATACATGGAAGACTTGTAAGCTATTTTAAGATAAGTCATGTATTTTGCTCCTCACTTTTTTGGCTAGTGAAATATTACATTGATTGTAACTTGCTTTGGATTAACTGAATTTATCGAACAACTGAAATTGATATCCTGTATTTACAAGCATCAGATAGACTGACAAATGGATTTGCCATCAGCAGTTCCCAATTACTTTTAGATTGAAGAATTTGGAATTATAACCTATTTAATGGAAACCTCAGAAAAGAATAATTAAAGACAAAGTCACTAGATTTAAGAGGAGGAACAATATCATTTTAAAGGATGCCTGAAGTACCGTGGAGCCTTTAGTCTCATATCAAAGGCTTCCTACACATTCAGCATCTGTCAGTGGCGTTGAAATACAGCACTGCCTGCAAAGCCTGGACACACTAGGTCCTGAGCCAGAGCAAGGCCAGCACCGAGCTACAGCCATGCTGATGGGGTGCAGCATGACACCCACTCACCTCTGCCGATACCTCTGTACACTACTGATATATTTTGCCTGTCTCTTCCAGCTCACTCAGCAATAACCCAGGGGTCTAAACAGGACCTGCAATGACTATGTTCAGGTATCAAGAGTATAGCTGACTTTTGAAAGCAAACAAACAAAAAACCCAAACAAAACCCATTGTGCTTAATTTCTGGAGTCACTTACATGTTTCTGAAGATTTTATGCCAGGGGTTATTTAAATGAAGACTCTCTTCTTTTCACCTTAGTAGAAAACCAGATTCATAGACCAGTGTCAGAATGGGAACTTTTCACTCCTGTGTTAATGATGTTACGTGTCTCCCAATCACAAACCCCAATTTTATGGAAGAAAGTAGATAAAGTAGATAAAATAGTTAGGAGCAGTTCAGAGAGGACAGCTGGGTATCTGCAATGGCTGGCTTTCCTTTTTGAATTTCTCTTGAGGGATAGAAATGGAAATACTACAGTAACTTTCTTCCCTCTCCCTGTCCCTCCATGAACATAATGGAGTAGGTTAGAGGTGTAGTCTAAGAAATACATATTAACATGGCATCCTCCCTCCATGCTGAGGGAAGTCAGGGGGAATAGTTTCCTCAAAAAAGCAAATTTGCAGTCACTTTTTCAAAGGTGGAAAAGATAAATAAGCAGAGTCCCAAAGATGAAACCAGCCATTTCTCTCTGCCTTTTCTACAAGCTCAACAGGAAAAGCATCCCCCCCAGACTGTTGGGAGAGATGTAGCTGGAAGTTTGCTAAAGGAGACAAAGTACAACCTGTTCCTGAATTGCCACTTAAAGAAAACAAACACTTCAAAACCCTTGTCTTTACTGACTTTTACTGACATACCAACAATGAAATACATACATAAGAACAATGTGAGCCATGTGCAAACAACGCTCTTTTTCCCAAGCAGGCACAATCTGGAAGTCTCAGTTCTCGACTTGAAATTGCAAAGGCACCAAGAGGCAAAGGGCTCTGCAGGAAATAAAACACTGTTCAGCCTAAGTATGGACAGGCAGCTCTGACCTTAAAGAATCATAGTAGTTAGCACATCTACTAAAAGAAAAAAGAAAAAAAAATCCAAACACTAACAAAATCAGTCCCCAAATGTTGCTATGGGTTTGCACTGAGCTTGTTTCTTCTGTGGTCCTTTTTTCTGGGAACAGGTGATGTCCCCATCCTGTCTGGCTGAGCCACCAGCCCAGTCTGGCGGCCGGAGCCGTGACCCTTGCGTGGTGTTCTGCCAGGCAAGTACATCTGGCAGCTCTTCTGATCTGAAGTCCTGTGGTTTCCTTTATGATGTGGCAAAGCACATGGCCCACAGTACATCTGTATAATTAATGTGAGGGGAAAATATGAGCAACAACAGAAAAAGAAAGAAAAAAAAAAAAGAAAAAGAGCCCTCAAAGAACAGAAGCTGTTCAGGGTCAGCAGAAGGTCTGATAGCAAAAAGATGCAGCACAGAGAAGCAGGATGGGTTTGCCTCCATACGTTGGGGTATTTAGGAGAGGAAAGCTCCGACTGTGCCCTATGCCACCAAATAAGTTCTCCATCTCTGCAAACGCTGCAGGGCAGGGACACTCTCTGTATTTACATACAAGGTCTCAGCTGGACCAAATAGCAATACAGAAACAGGAATAAAATAGTCAGCTGCCTATTGCAACCAGCAGGAGTTACTAAGTCTGCAAAACTTTGTAGATACTGATTGTTGTGTTTTGCCATACTGGGTTGTTTGAACATTTTACCTAGGTAAGTGGCAGGCTGGGATAATGAGGACAGGTGTCCTGTAAAGGACAGCAAAAGGTTCAGCTGCACCAAGGGCCACGGCTCTCGAAGAGCAGAGCCGGCAAGCTGAGTTCTTGCCACACAGAGCACCAAAAGCCTAAAAACAGTAGCAGTGCTGAGCAAAGAGCAGAGCACTCACCTGCTCTGAGTGAGGACCCCAAGGGACAGGAACTCCCAAGCCAGCGGGTCATTTCTGAGCCCTCTTCTACCCCGATCTTGGTTCTTTGCAATTTAAGTGTTTGAAAAAAGGAGAAAGAAAAATAAGCCTTTTTCTCTTAGAGGAGAAAGGGAAATCCTGAGATTCAAAGGAAACTTCTAATGTGATTTATAGTATTTATAAAAGCAGGGCAGTGTTGTATTAATTTCTTTCCCCCATACACACTGAAGGTCATGGGTAGAGGACGCATGTCCACGTTTTACGTTATGAACACTGTCTTGTTCACAGCTCCCTTGTGCCACCCTCCTTCGTGGGTATTTCATTTGTATTTGTAAAAATCTGAGTGTTATTCCATTGTATTAATGGATACTTAACACGCTACTGAGTATTTTTTGGTAAGCCTTTATTTCAGATTCCCGTGATTATGAATTCATTTTATATTGGGACTAATAGTCCCAGGTCTAATGAATTCATCGGGTATTAACATGCCTCCCCAAGTGTGTCCATAGGTGCTCAAGTGCAATTTAGCGTTAGTTAAATGAGAGTTAATGGACACTAAAAGTGCCACTTATTTTCTAAGTGATCCATTAACACGCACACAAAAAAAAAGAAGACAAAAGCCTGGCAGCAGATTCCTTTTGTGAGATAACTCAGAGATCTGTTCTCCACATGTGAGATTTGTTTTGATAACCAAGGGTGGCTTTTAAAGCACTAAGTGGCTGCATATCGCAGGTGTCAGAATGCAAGAAGCTGATGTGAAAAAGGGGAGGAGAGGGGGAAAATTTGTACTAAGGGACAAGAGACAAGCCCAGGACAGCAGGAAATTATTGCCTGATGGCAGACAGACAGAGATGATGTGGCCACTGTTAAGCTGGCAGTTCTGAGTGGGTAGTACACACCAGTAGTACATCAGTGTCTAATTAGAAAAAGGTCTTAAATGAATTAAACTAGTTTTTACTTTAAGTACTGTTATCACTGGTCAACGGAGTTAATAATAAACACACTAAGACTATCTATGTTTTAGTTTAATCTTTCATGAAACTGTCATTAGCAATCTGAAATATCTCAGTATTAAATCAAAATACTTTTAATGTGAATTAATAAAATAATAATTTTGAGTAGGTGAGAAGGAATACAGGATGCTTTTCCTTAGTGTTCAAATTCAAGTGAAAGCGAAGAACACTGAGCCTTGTCAATGATTTTAACAATAAATAAATCACTGAAACAAATTTGATCATGGGACTCGAGCTTCTTCACTTTATGTTCCATGACTTTTCTTCAGAAGGTGAGACACAAGAAACCCAAACACCCAAGTCCTGCAGCAAGGGAGCTCCAGGTGCTACAGGACTTGCGTTAGTGAGCAACACTGTCAGCTCAACTTCAGGACTGTCCCAGCGAGAAGCAGACACCAAGTGCTCACACAAAGTAGCATACATACTTAATAAGCCTCTTACCAAAATTACTACACTTACCTTTTTTTTCTGCAGTTCATCATGTTAAATGTTCTAAAATTCAAGAATTCTGTTCACCCCCTTAGCAATACAGGCATCCTCCAGGTTCTCAGTCCTGCACCAGCACTTATAAACTACAGCCCTCATCAGAGTCACAGAGATGCAGCACTAGAAGATGCTAAAAGTAAGACCAGAGCCTATTTTATGAAATTTGCCTTAAAACCAGAGATGCTCAGTAGCATTGTTCCATTTAGATGTGAAAGACAATCACAGATGCAGACAGATATTATTTCCAAGCAGGGGAAAAAGAAACCTAACATATGATACATATGTGTGTGTGTGTGTGTACATGTGTGTGTGTGTGTACATGTGTGTGTATATATATATATATATATATAAAGAATGGGAAAGAGGATGGGTAAGGGGTTCTGTGGCCAGCCAGGAGAAGCAGAAAGCAGAGGGGATGTGGCTCTCAGCAGGTCGTGCGGAGCAGCTGGAAGGGAGATGCAAAGGCAGCAGAGAGCTGTGTGAAGCAGAGCAAGGCAGAGGCAATGTGGGTCACACGTTTTGCTGCCTCCGTAATCCTTCCCTCAGTCAGCGTCAGCCTCCAAAATGCCTTACTGCAGCTCTGTTCCTCTCTGATCTAGGTAAGGGTACAGCTCAACAGAGCATGCTAAAACAACTTCATAAACAACCTGAAAGGCAAATAACTGAAAGCATTTTACTTTTAAAAAATCTACTTTCATCAGTTTAAGGCAATTAGTTCTGGGAGATGATGATAGAGTGGTAAAAGTTGCTGCAAGTGACAGCAGTGAAACTCCTGACACAGATAGGGTACAGATTGCACAACCAAGTAACACTTCCCAGGTTTCAGAAATCACACTGTCAACAACGTTTCCAGGTCTGAAATTAGCTGAAATCATCAGGAGCTGCTGGCAGTAAGCAGTAGGCAGCTTGTTGGATTGCTTTTCTTTTTCACTGCGAGAATCTCTGGTCATAGCTGAAAAAACCCCACACCTGTAATAGCCTTCAAGGGAGCTTCCCTCTGTCTGCATCCAAGGGGCAGCCTCCCACAAACAAGGCAAAAAATAAGGTCCCTGGGCCCCCTGCAGCACTTCCCCAGTGCCTGCTCAGGCTCAGAGAGAAGCGGAGCCGAGTGGCTGCTTGTTCTGTCCAGGCTGGCTGTGTTCTAGGTAGAACAGGTCCTCCCTTTTTCGGTTTCCATAGAAATACAGAAAGGTTAATGTTATAGGTAAACACTGAAATTACTGGAATTTTCCCAAAAATGTGTCTTGGTGTCTTCTCTGTTCTCAGATCTCTGTTGCAGTATGGGTGGGTAAGAAATGAGGTGTGTCATTTCTATACGAAAGGGGCTCATTCTGACCACCTCGACCTCCTTTCCACAGGACTCTGTTCACACGACAGTGCTCAGAAGGAAAACATGCTCTCCTGGGTTTTTCTGCCAAGTTTGTAGACAGAAAACCCTTGGATTAAATTCTCTAAACCCTTACCCTTATCTAAACCTAACTTTTGAATAGCTAGTGTAAGGTTACTTTTAATTATATTTTGTGTTTCAGAAGGGAGAATACAAAAGGCATTTTGGGATAATCAATAAAAGAGGCAGAGAAAATCAGTATGAATATGCGAGTATTCAGAGATGATGAGAGACAAAGTCTACAAATGAACGATCAAACTCACATTTTACAGCTTGAGTTTGCCTTTGCGTTTTGACCCTATTGGGATACAGTGAATTGAGTTTTCAACCTTGTCTTACTAAGAAAGAGGAAAAAAAAACTTCATTTAAAAAATAATACAGTTTTGCATGCAAGTGGAAGTGAAGGGAGGAAAAATAGCCCCAACAACTATCAAGACTCGCTTTGTCTTGATGTTACTGAAAAGGAAAAGAAAAAAGCCCAGGCTGACGATACAGGGATCCCAGCCATTGACTTAGTGTGTGGTTGCAAATATGAAACAAATTAGAACATGTAAGAAGAGAACTGAGTTCATCAAGTCGTTTCTAACAGCACAGGCAGAGCAAGGTAGAGTCTAACATCCTCACAGAGAGAGGATAAAATTCAACAGAAATCTTACTGCCAAAGGCCATAATTACAACCAAGCAGTTTAATCACGCACCAGGTCTTGATTTAACCTCCAGGTTTGGCTTTTTGTCCCTGCCACAGGCTCTGTGTACACAGTTGGCACATGTGGAGATGTCTCTTGTCCTTCTTCTAAAGGTAACAGAGACATATAGGGGAGCCTCCAGTTCTATTTTTTTTTTCTTTTTGATGGTGAAAAAAGAGCTGACTTTAAATTTGTCCCTTTTGTCTTCTTTTACATATAGCTTGTTTGTGGTGCAATTATCATGACATTCTCTCTGCAGATAGAGATGCTTGAGGAATCTGGTAATACTTAACAAAAATAAAAAAAAATAAAAGGATCCGCTTTGCCAAGCAGAAAGTAATTAAGGAACCTGGGACACAGAGAGGGCAATAAAGTTATTGAAGGAACAGTATTCATTAAGCAAGATAAAGCACAGCAGGCATGCATTCCTGGCCCTGTCCGCTGTGCCCTACACAACATCAGACACTCAAGGGCTAGTGCCATAGAGATACATGTAGGACAGTGTAAGGCTGCGAGCTGGGAGCCAGGGGAACAGAGCACTAACGAGTGGAAAGCCCAGACTGCAATATCTCACTGCCCTTCTGAATCAGTCCCTGTGTAAATTAAAGTTCAGCAGTCAGCTGAACAAAGAATTCCTAATAACATTCTTAGCCTAAACTTGCTCCTCAACATTGTTCCAGCACGGTGTTTTGCACTTATGGATTCTAGATTGGTTGAAAAATGGCTTTCAGTAAATGTTTGTTGCTCTGTGTTAGAGATCTGTTAAACTCTGGCTGACACTCTGCCTCCGCTTCTGAACAGGCACCTGGACAAAACGGGAAGAAAACAGAAATAAAACATGCAACTCCAAACTCTGTGTTTAAAAGTTCAGCTTCTTCATGTATGCACACAGAAATGCTTTAGTTGGTGTCTTCAGGCAAGCTGCAGCGACACAACCTCTCCAGAAGCTCTGGGAAACATTTGCTCTCTAACGTGACAGCTCTGATTCTGGGGCATGCCTTGTCCCACCCCAGGAGCTGCTGCGTTTCGTTGCTGATTGAGAAGATCTCAGGTGCATGGTAAAGACCTTTATGCAAAACTTCCTAACAACGTAGGAAGTTGTTGTTATTTCCACTTTACGGAGACAAAGAAAATTATCTCGTTCAAAGCCACACAGAAAGTACGTGGCAGGAATGGGAAGTGAAGCCAAGTCTCCCAGCCTTCGTCATACCCTGATTCCTGATCTCCTTTGTCATGACCTAAGAAATTAGGGGATTTTTTTCCTTTGTTTCTTTTTCTTCCTGTCCTCAGAATGTATTTAGCTTTTATTTTAAACCTTTTCCGTTCAACCTTTAAGGCTAGAAGCATGATTTGAACCACAAATACACATGATTCCAGGACCCAAAGCTATCTGGTAATTTCTCTCAATTCTTGCCAATGAGTTGCAACACCGTGTTTGTATTCCATAACCATCTAAAATCCTTACACAACAGGTACTATGCACACAACCAAAACCCCTTGATTGAATTAAAACTATTTAAACATTTGAGTAGTCTCACCAAGGCCAATTCAAATATGCAGCCCATGTGATACTATCGGTGTTTAATTGTGTTCTACAATAACGTGCTCTAGTTTGCTATTTCTCAGGTACATACACTTTAACAAACCATACACAGGAGCTGCTAGGAACACATTTCATAGAATCATGGAATGGTTTGGGTTGGAAAGGACCTTAAAGACCATTGAGTTCCAGCCCCTGCCATGGGCAGGGACACCTCCCACTAGTCCAGTTTGCCCAAAGCCTCATCCAGCCTGGCCTTGAACCCTTCCAGGGATGGGGCATCCACAGCTTCTCTGGGCAACCTGGGCCACTGCCTCACCAGCTTCACAGGAAAACATTTCTTCCTAGTATCTAATCTAAATCTACCCCCTTTTACCATTTTAATTATTTACAGATTATTACTATTTTGCTAACACAATTAACCACACGTTATCAAAGCTTCACTTAGCTAGACACAAGAAGTGTAACTACACACTGGATACTTGCTCCCTAAGGCTGCAAGGCAGCTTCCAAAACCCTCCCATCGCAGCAGCCCTGGCCCCAGCCAGCCCCACACCAGCTCCATCGCCATTTGCCCAGCCCCACCCATCCCAGTGCTGCCCAGCTGAAGCCCAGCATATTCATGCCAACAGCCCCATCCTTGCAAAATGGCAACGGCAGCAGGACCGTAGAGCTGGGCATGCCAACAGAATGACTGATTTTCATTCCCTTGCAGCCTGCTTTGGGGAGAGCAGAGGAGAGAAGGAACCCATGGGTGCTGGGCTGGACCTGATGAGACCCATCACAGCCAGGCAATGGGGGTGCAAAGCGCAGCCTGAAAGACCCCGTGTTACGCTTGAACACAATGGTTGATGTCACGGTAGATCAGGGAGGGAAGCTGTGCGCAATACAGCAGCTCACAAACACGTGGATCCTTGCTGGCTGGCTCAGAGTTCATTTTCAGAACTGCTTTTCCCTGTCCCCTTGTCCCTAACACTTCTCCTCCTGTCTCCTGGCTGCCTGTCAGGTCACACTCTCTGGCCGCAAACACTGCAAGACGTTTCCTGACTTTATATGATTTTTACCCTTTAGTTTTTGTGTGCACAAGAAGTACCTTGAACTTAGCTCCTTCTGACAATGGTGCCTTTGGGTCAGGCTCAGGCTGTCTCACCTGAGGTGGGAAGTGGTGTTTTTCCACCTGAAAATGGAGGATATCCCGTTTAAAGGACCACTCTGGGTGCCACAACTGATGTAGCTTACCACATGGCAGGGAGATGGAAATATGCAGAGAAGCAGGGAGAAATCCAGTGTTTGGAAGCATGACACCTATGTCTGAGTATATAAATAAAGCAGGAATTTATCATAATTTATTTATAAAAACTATTTCTAATCTAATTCTTTGCATATTATCTAGGGGCAAGAGAGACGAGACAAAAAAAATGGTTCCTAATCAGGAATTGCCACATGGAGTGCTTTTGATTAATATGTAAAACATAGATTATAAATAGATTTATAAATAAATTATCAACTATGGCTGCTGCTTTATTTATCTATGGACTTACAGAAAATTTGAAGGCTGAATTCTGATTAAATGAGAATCGCCACAAAGGGTGGACTGGCGGGCTCGAAGGGACTGGTAAAGGAGAGTGAGGATGTATTTGCATAACACCTTTGATTCAGAAGAACTCCCAAGTGCTTTGCAAAATTAATAGTATATTTTAGGGGTCACTTCATCCATTACTGAAATATAGCCTCCAAGGAGGACAAATGATAACTTTCTGCCTCTATTTCACCTTTCATCAAAGATCTCAATGCACTTTGCACACTAGTTAAGCCTTCTATTGTATCTATGCAACCCACTCCTCCTGCAAATTACTAAACCAGTGCTACCTAAAGGACCAGGAATAAAACCAAGGAAAATTCATCAACTGCTCCTTGGTATAACTTCATTTCACTTTTAGATCATCAGGTTGAGGTTAGCTGGTACTTCAAATAGACGTCCTCACCTGAGCAGCAGTACAGGCCCCAAATAACTATGTTCAGACAGCTTATAAGTTAGACCCATTGTGTCTGATATCACACCAGCCCAAACTTCTCATCTAAGAGCACTGTAGCATCCCATCATAAACAAAACCTCAGCCCTGAATTTTGCAGCTTTGACCAAGAGTCTGCATTTCTTTTCACTGATCCGCTCTGCCCTGGAGACACACACATCACTGGGAGACTGAGGTTCAACATGACAGTGGAGGCCAACTCTAAGGACATGACAGTTGGCAGATGCAACAGTACACCCATCCCCATCTGTACCAAACCTATTCACCCAGGTCAGACGTGCCCATACCCATCCCACAGTAGGGCACAGGAGAGCCATCTATACTGAAAACACCCATGGGTCGAACCAGCCTCTTCCATTTACCTTGCCTTTTAAAAACAAGAAAGCCAAAGCATTTTTTTTCATATGTCCTGCCAAGTCAGTTTTTACAGCTGAGCACTTCCCAAGGTGCCAGTTCTGCAATTCACAGCCTGGATGTGATCCCCCGAGCATGATGGATAGCTTTAAAATAAAGGCACTGCGAGAAGTACCAGCTGTCCAGGTGCACGTTGGATCAGCACGGCTGAACCACCCCTCCTCCTCCTCTGCCTCCTCTGAGGAAGAAGCAGGAACTCACCCTGCGCAGGGGGAAGGCTCTGACAGCCAGAGAGACGCGGGAGCCCAACAGACGTGAGCAGGGGCACAGCCACACATGGGTCACACCTTACCCAGCTGTGAGCCTGCTTTTACCAGAGACAAGACAAGATGGTTTGCTGTTCCATAGCAAGTTTGGGTGCCTCCTCTTTTTTTTGATCACGTTGTTTCTTGATTTCTTCACCCCAATAACCAGTAGCTAAAAAAAGAGGTAGACCAAACACAAAATGAACTTCTTATATATGTGGGAAGTGTTCCTGCCCATAGCAGGCAGGTTGCAACTAGGTTATTTCTAAGGTCCCTTCCAACCCAAACCCTTCCATGATTCTGTTTTCCTGGAATAAACCAAGCCAGCCTCCAAGCTCCCCACACACACTTCCAGTGCCCATTCCAGGCTCCCAGATGTTCTTAGAAAGGGATTTAACTGTAAACCTCCTTGTTAATGAACAGTTTCTCTTTTGAGTCCGGACTGTGAAGACCATTTTTAAGCACTCCTTCCATCACAGCAATGCAGCACTCTCGCACTGCCTGGGCCCAGCCAGCGGCAGCTTCAGCAACGGGCTCTTCTGGAGCGCTTGGTATTTGAGGACAGGTCTGGGCTGAAATTCAGCCACACCATGGAAAAAGGGCACCAGTGTGGCTCCTTGCACATTGCGTAGATGCAACCTAAGAGCTCTTCAAAGGAGATTTGTCTCTATACAGGTTTTCTTGTCTTGCAGTGCTTTCCAAGTCAGCACAGGACACATTCCAGGAGTTCTGGGGAAGCTGATTCTGACGTGACGTAGTTCAAACTCCATTTAGTGGAAACCATATGCCAATACAGTCCTACTTCCTCTCTCCACCCAGCAAATTAGCAATGTGGACAGTCTATTGACTAAACAGAGCAAATTTTACCATACCAATAACAGTCTGTCCGGAGAGAACATTACCACTCACTGCCCAATTAGAAGAATGTTGAATGCACGGAAATGCCTTTTGAATAAACACTTGATAACCCTCAATAAAACTGTAAGAGAGAGTTACTGCAGATTTACTACCCAGGAATGTGAAGCTCTTCACAGTGCAGCCAAGAGCTTATTGCTTCTTATTTAATGCTGACAAATGCAAGAGCCTCGCGGTCCCACGGCGACCTGGGTCAAAGCAGCCTAGCAGGAAAATAAAATAGGGACCCTACGATCTGCTTACAGAGAGATGGAGGAGAACCACAAACATGCCACAGTGCCTGCAAGTTGCATGTACTTGCTCCGGGCTGTGTGGCACTGAGTAAGGGGTACAGCACTCCTTGGGTAAGACAGCTCCAGTGAGCAGCAGCACACATACCGCTGGTATGCTGTGGATTCACATCCCAGCTTGCTGCCCAGTAACTGCTGGTGTGCTCAGACCCTGCAGCTGCAGAGGAGAGCCTGAGAGGGATTGCTGCCCTTTGGCTTCTGGACGTGTCTGGTTCTTCCCAGAAAGTACAGCTGTGATGCACATCTGCGGCGGTGATAAGAAGCAGAAAAGAAGCACCATGGAAAGAGCCGGGTGAGCAGCCTCATTGCCTCTACTTAGCCAATATTTGGATTTTCTGAACAAGTGCGACTGTCAAGGAGGAAGGAATGGGTTGGCTGTATTTACACTACCACAGGGTTCCCATGGAGCTGCCCAGCCCACTCGGGCAGCAGCCCTTCCTGCAGGAGCACTCTGGGGATATTTACAGCCCCAGGGAGGATACCGCAGCACGTTTGTTTCTGCAAATGAACATTGACATAAAGGTCTTGCCCTTGCTGATGAGCATTGATGGGTTGTTTGCTGTAGTCACAGTTCTTGCCGATAAGGAAGTATTTACAGGGTAATTTTGTTTTCCTCCTTAAGAAGTCTAGTGGGGAACAGCCCAGTGCTTAAAAAATAAACATCCAACAAAAATCATTAACTAATTCCCTTATCATCTGTATTCACTTGGACATGTTTCCTCCCTGGTAACCCTGTTGCTGGTGTCTTACCTTCTTGTGAGCACCCATGGTGCTGGGGATCAAAGCCCTGCCTGCCAAGCAGCCATGCTGGCACTGTGCCTGGCCACAGACGTACTCCAGTGCTGCTCTCCCAGCTCTCCTTTTCCAGGAAAGGATCAATGAATAGGCCCAACCAAGAGGAATCTCCAAGGTCCAGACACTTGTGTGCAACAGAGCTTAACTGTCCTCTCCAGCTGATGGCAGCTTGTCCCATCGCACGGCTAATCACGGCTGATGTTTGTTTTATTTTCACAGTGGCTGCTGCAGTCTTGTACTGAGCAAGGCGGTAAACTGTACTTTGGAGACCTTTCCTACTCGTGCTAGTAATGCTACAGCAAGCAATCTTTGGGGTAAGGGAGGAGGGCAATCAAAGAAAATGTCCCTCTAGGCCCCCACTATTATTTCCTGTCCAAAAAATAATATTAACCGTGATCTACAATTGCAGTAATTAAAGGGATAATGTCCTACTTTATATTATTATTGGGCTCCTCAGCAAGTAAGTGGAGTTACCTACCTATTGCTGTTCCAACTGCTTTTTGAATGCAAAAACTTGACAAATATCTCTGAAAGATGAAAGAGCTTAAGCCATTTAAAATGACACTATGTCATTCCTATAGGACAAAAGCTGTGTTATTGCTCACATGAGGGTACATCAAACCCCTTCAAATCTTTCCTCATTTAAGCCTTAATCACTTTGCACAGCAGAGACAAGTCCCAATGGTTTTCTGCCTGGGGAAACTGAGGCAAAGAGGAAGAAAAGAAAAAGGCTTTAATCAGGACCATAGGGTGGGTTAGTGACACAGCAGGAGAGAAGCAACATTTCCAAATGTACAGGCAGTTTTCAAAAGAGAGTGGGGAAACAACAAATTGGAAAATAAAGGGAGAGAGAAAAATAAAGTAATACCTGCACAACATTAGTTAAGTTGTAGGGGAGAATATCTGGAACATAAAGAGAGAAAGCTTTTGAACACTTACAGTAGTGACTTCTGTTGTTTTGCAGAATTCTTCCTGGAAGAGCAAGGGAAAAAGTTATTAATGGAGATATAGCAGAAATTTGGCTTATACAAATGCAAACTTTTTTTTTGCAACTTAAAAACCTAATTTAAAATGTTTTCAATCCAAAATTTGTTAGGATCTGTATTTTTAATTTTTTTCTGCAGCAAGTTTGTTTCAGCTTGACTGAAGCAGCAGAAGTGACAGTGGACTCTCACTCAGCCTTGCACTGCAACAGTCCAGCATTTTGCTATTTATTGACCCTTCTTGAATCTGTCATGCTCTCTCAAATGACACCAGTTCTCTATCACATTCAATCATTTTTTTATCCATGTTGCAAAAGATGCAATTTACGCTGAGCAAGTTTTTATTTCTCATAATCTGTTTAATGATAAAGATTTATCCTAAAAAAGTTATCAGAAAACAAGCCAACATGTACAAGCCCTGCACTCAGGGCAATATTGGTCTCTACAAAGAAACAACAACACTTGTGTTTTCTTTTCTTTTTTCCCCAGAAAAGCTGCAGTAGATGCTGCTATATTTGGAAGTACACAGATACTCGCTGTTACTGCCAGTCAATGAATAATACTACAGCTACACAGGGCAAGATATCTTTTAGTGTGGGTGTTGAGTAAATGAATTACTCAAACCAGGGACTATCCATGCTTGCTGAAGTAGAAGGGGAACATGGTCTAATAAGGCCGGGTCCTCCAGCACAGCTCCTGAGCCTCTGCACAATACCCTGGTGACAAGTGTGCTGTATATGGGCAAGAGGCAGAGACCACCAGTGCGATAAAGACATCCCTGAAAGGAAACAATGAAGAAAAGCTGACATTGAAGGTGGTCCTTCTCTCTTGGAGGAGCAGCAGACAGACTCCCAGCAAAGTCCTGTCCGCTGTCACCATCCCGCTGATGCATGATGGCCTTTAAATATGCATCCTGCAAACCTACTCTGAGAGAGCTGTTCACACACATCCCATCAACTCACTGGGAGAAAACAGTGTGACACATAAATCTTCCCTTTACCAGCAAGATTGTCCTGTGAATTTTGACTTTGTTGACTTGTCCGATTCATTGTCCTAAATGTTGATTTCTACAGAATTCCTGATGTGTCTGAGAAGACCAAACCAAGTTCTAGATGTAGTAAATCAAAGATTTCTCTTTTTGATGCTTCCTTACTGCTTCTATTATCCCGATCACCATGGTACAGCAGCTTATTCAGCATTTCTAACAAGCAAATCAAAGCACATTGCAAAGGATAAAATCTAAAACTGGGGAACGCAGCCTCCAAATCTCTGTAGAAAGTTACCAGAGTTGAGAAAAATCACAGAAATTGCCATAATGCTTTTTAGAAAGTAGATTAACATGCAGGAGCTATTTTAGGAGGGGATATCTACCCCAGTGCTTACTGAACTCATACGTTTATATCATATCTTGGACAAGAGTCAGGGACTCCCTTCTCTGCAAGGTGGGCAATTTCAACGGCTCAGAGAGGGAGAACAAGGGAAAAAGCAATCACTATTCTTGATTTATAGGTTGGACACTGAGGAAGAGATTCAGTCTCATGTGCAAGGTCATTCAGGAAGTTGGTGGCAGAGCTGGGAGCAGACTTCCAATCCCCAGTTTACAGCACAAATGTTAACTGCAAAACTATTTTAGGATCACGTGCAGATTTAATTTGATGAGCCAAATTCTGACAGTTTGTCCTGCCTTACTGTAGTCCCTGCTCTAAATTTCTGGGTGCTGTGACACTCAAGGCAAAACAGTACAGCAGCTTGTGTACAGCAGTTCAGCTCGTTCTGTTTTCCCCACCAGCTGCTCTACGAACGCTACCCCTGTCAGCAGGAAGTTACAAACAAATGAATGAAGACTGATGATTAACGAAGAAAGAGGGTGAATATTAATCATGGAGTCAACATTTGATGGGAACACTGATGGAATAGTGGTCCCACTGGAAGTTGTTAGGAGTTGATTTTTATGCCCCAGGGCGGTGGTTTTAAACCAGGACTCCTGGTGGAGGAGAGGTTGCTGGTAGTGTTTTAAACAGACCATTGTGGAAAACGTGCCTTCTCCTCCCCTCCCCCTGCCCCAGCTCCTTCCTTCGCTGTGCTAAGTGGAGAGCGTAGCCCAGGTCTATCGTGCACCCTACGACACCCAAAACTAAAGATCAAACCTTGAAGCAGAAGCGAAACAGGCACAGGACCCTCTCCATTTTTCCTTGCTGAACTGCCAGCCAGCCCTCACCACCTGAGGCCATTCATGTTAAGTCAAGAAATACTGATGTTGCTTGATCTGAGCAACTTTTTTGTTGTTCACCACACTCGTATTGCTCCAGGAGAAGCAGGAGACTCTGGGACAACACACTTCCACAGCTGGGTAATCCAGGTTTGAATTTTGGCATGTTGCCACCCGATCTAAACCCCTTTGAAGGCCATAGCAGTCACAGCCACGTTAGGTAGCAGGGCAGTAAAGCCCTCCTAACCTTGGGTGGAATTTCCTGTATCTCACAAATTAACAACTGTACTTCCAATCAATACGTACATGAAGTGCACAGCTGATGCTCTTTTTCTTTCCTATTACGCAAAATCATTCATTATACCAGATCATTCATTTTTCTGATGAAAAAACCTTGCAGATGCTGCCTTCAGGCAAGCTTCATCCACATGCTAGACCCAACCACTAGAATCCTAAAAGGAACAGACATATGAGATGCTGTAAGGATACTGCAGATTTACTGCACACATCAATTTAGACAGCCATAGAAAGGACTTGCAAAGTCACTTACATATGGTTGCAGTCTGACACCAAAGTTAACGTGAGTTGGATGCACACCAACATCCAGCTCTTCCAACAGTCCCATCTTCCAAAATGGGCTTTTGCACATATTTTACAATTTCTTCTACAGTTGTTTAAAAAGGGGTTTTATTTGGGGGAGGGGGAAAGGATGGGACATGGCAAAGAAAGAGGGGGTATATTCAGAGCTGGAATCAATGCCGCAGTTCTGTTGAGGTCAACAGACTTACAACGTTTCTCAGTGACAGGTCTTCGGTTTTCCTATGGTGCTCCATAATCCGAGCCCTACCAGTACTCCCAAAGGATGTAGAACCACAGCACATGGCCTCTTTCCTGAACCTTGCTCTGCAAATTAGTCCATACCATAGCTCTTGTCAGGAGGACATAACATCCCCACTTGGCCACTCACCAGCAGTTGTGTATATAGGCAAGGTTATTTTTCTAAATAAAGGTCTAGTTTAAAAAAATACAAACATTTTTCCTACTGCAGAAAAAGTTTAAGCAGAGAGATGTAGAAGCACACAGGGATCATGCATGTGCATTTCTGTAGATTTAGGCTGAGGTCTCTCGCCATTCAGCAATAATTCATTTCCCAATAATGAAGTGTGACTGCTCACGGGGTGCAGGTTGGCTGCCCCTCCACCCATTTGTCCCACAGTATGAAGGAAAAAAGCAAAACTGTTCCTTTAAGCATCATCTATAGTGAAGAGTGAAGTGGGCCACAATGCAACAAGTTACAAAGAATCCCAAAGTCACAAAAAAGAAAGTGCACTGAGGCCATAAGAAGCTGAACAGCAGAAGTGGTTTAATCCTCACTGCTGCATTTTATCCAGAACATTGGGCTTCTAACAGCCCAGAAACCTTCAGGTGCGTTTTCATAGTTAATGCTGTTCCACAGGCAGGTGATTTGCAGATATGCAGGTTATTTGCTCAGGAGCTGCCTGCCACTGCGCGTGGACCCTGCTCCCTGTTTTGCCGTTCAGCTCACAGAGCATCGCTGACAAGTGCTTGGGACTTGGCTGCTTGCTTGCACAGCAGCTGCTTGTAGAAAGCGAGCGGTGCGTGAAGCAGCAGACAGAGGGGATGGCTCGGGCAGCCTTGATTCTAACACCCTTGCAAAACTAGGTGCTACCTTGCAAAGGGTGCGATGCACTGCAGCTCCCCTAAATAAATAACTTTTTAATGTATCTGTCATTTCAGATGTCAGAGCGGAGACAAGGTCAAGCTTGGAGAGAAATCAGCCTGCTCCATCCTTGACCCGTCATTCATCACTGCATTTGTCCACAGCCAAACAGCCCAGCTGGTTAACAGGGAAAATACCTTATCCGAGCTCTAAAAGGGTCCCTTTTCTGGTATAGAGAACTTTATTAATAATATTCTCCAGAAAGCAGCGGGAGTTCTGATGGACAGCTTTGCAGGGACATTTATTGATAGAGAAGCTTAAAATCCTATATCTATGCACCCGATCTGCAGGCTGGAGGAGATGAGAGGTTAATTTTGCAGACAGCAAATGGTGGCTGTTTGTAAGTTATTAGAGATTCAGTGTTATGGGGATATATGAGCCTTGCCTTCACCTTTCCCCATGTATCATGCTGCATGTCATGATGGTCCTGTTAACACTGCCACACTTCATGCCTCAAATCACTGGGCATTAATTAGCATCGCCAACTCTTTGTTCACAGCACTGCTTTCACAGGACTAGGCATTGTTCTTAAAACACACACCTTCTGAATTCATGTTAATTCACAAGAGTTTCAGCTATCTTTGCAGGAAAAGATTCCTAGTTCCTAAGGAAAAAAAAAAAAACAAAACCAACTTGAAAAGGTGAAGCTCTGTTCCTAAGGCAAATTACTGTGTGCTTTAAGTCAGTCTTATAAATTGCTGACATTTGTCTGGGGATTTGGGATTTTGGGCTAAGGGGAAATAAGGAAATGAGAGAAGAAAAAAAGGGGGTTTTTTAGTACCTGGAAGAAGTAATAGCTCCTGAACAAAGGAACAGCAACAATAACAACAAAAAAAAAGGAGGCAAAGCAACTGCCTAGTTGATGCAGAGCCCTGTGGTGCTTTTGGTTCTCTGGTTCACCACCCCTGGGCAGAGCGACAGGAAGAATCGTATCTGGGATGCATTGAACGGGAGACACATTGTTCTCTCTCTTACTGATATTTCGTGTTTTTTCCTCTCTCTCCACTAAAATCAAGTTAAAGGCAGAGCATCTCTTTTGCTCTCCTGAATGCAGGATAGGCAGTGACATGGTAGGTAGTGTTAGCCCCCCACACTTGCTGGTTAGGCGGTTGCAGCTACTCCGTGGTGAGTGCAGCGTACTTCCTACCTTACTAAACCTTGTAATGTTAGTAAATCCTGGACACAGGACCTTTACAGGTTTGGTACAGACCCCAGCTGACTTCTCAGTTTGACTCCTTTCTGCTGAGACTTCTGCACCTGCAACATTTTGAGAATCGATAACTTCAGTGGGTCTAAAAATTAAGTTAGCTAAGTTCATGGGCTCAGACACACAAGCAAGTTCCCACAGTATAAAAATTTCCAAATGCCACTTAAGCCATGCTAAATATCCATGTATGAGCACTTAAACCATAACAGTGCAAAAATTTTCCACTTAGTGCAGCTTTCCTCCATTGCAAGCTGAATTAAGTTGTGACATTAAGAGACGGAGCCCTGATGAGTGCTGCAGACACAACCCACCAGAACAGAATGGAGCACATTGAGCTGATGTCTGCCTTAATGCTTTCTACCTTCTGGAACTTGACATCAGCTGCTGGGTTTCACAGGCACTGTACTGCTGTGCGCCAGTGGTGATGGCTGGCTGCAGGAAAATTAGTTCCTTAGCTCATTATACACTTTTCTCAAAGATTTTACATTCATTTGAACACATCAGTTGTATTAGCGCAGTATTCCAAGAGCCACTGTACTTTGAGAGGAAGCATCACCATGTCTTATGACTACTGAAGCACTCAAAAGGGACAAGGAGGTTGCCAAAATCGGCAGGGCTTTCTGCTCTGCCTACTTGAGAAGCAAACAAAGAAAAAGGTCTTAGGCTTGCCCATGCCATGTAGTTAGTTAAACTATAGACGAGATTCTCAGATATGCACTAGATCCAAAGCTCCTCACGGGTGGTGTTGGCTAAGGTGTGTACGTTGCCAGTCACCTTTGAAACCCAAGGCTGCACACAACGTACTGCCCCAGTTTAAGGAATGAGTCTCTCTTGCCCTTCAGCATTTGTTACCCCAAATTTTTCAGCATTCCTCAGCTAAGCCCACATCACTGCTCTCCCTGTGCCGACTCAGCGGCTCCATTAGCGCTCGTTTGTTTGCTCTGAAATGCGTTCCTCTGCTTTGTTTCTTTGGACCTAACATTTTTATTTTTTTGCCTCTTTTCTCCCTCTGCAGGGTGACAGCTATTTTATCACCTACAACAAGAAATGCTGAGCCTGTTGTGCAGGCAAAACATTTGCAAAGGGGCAGGGGGTACACAGAAAACAGTAGGAAATTGATAAGGGCTGTAAAGTAGCTTTATAAAAATGCCGACAAGCCTGTTCAGGGCACAGAGCACCTGCACCTCTGCCCCCGGCAGCGCTTCCTTCAGATGCTCCTATTGTTTTCATTACTATTTGTGACTCCATCATTAATAAATTACTTTTTTTTTTCTGTTGGCTCCAGCCACCAAGGGAGCCAGCAGGTGCACCACTTTTACAATTAGCCCTTCGTAATGCATGGTTGGCAAGAAAAGTTGTCCACGAGCTGCAGAGTTTACCAACTGGATTTCTGCTTGATGGCCACAGCACTTGGAGCAATTAAGAGGAGAATTTGCAGGAAAGCACCTCCCTGCATCTGCTCATGCGGCCGAAAACTTCGACAGAGGGGCTACATCCCAAACTTTGAGTCCTGCTGATGAAACTGGGTGATACAAGCAGAGGGAGAATGTGCAGGGCGATCAGCAGGTCTTTCTAAAAGCTCCATTTCTACTGCATATTATGCTATCCTGCTTTGGTTATCCTGTACTACAAGTTTCAGATCAAACAGAAGCCTAACTGAGATGGGACGAAAAGACTGATAAAACTGGTCTGAGATTAGTTTACGAAGGCGCAGTACAGCAGCAAAATCACAAAGTTGCTTGTCCCCATCTTTCAGTACATTCAGGTCTGCTCACAGGCAGGGCTCTGACTTGTCACAGCAGTGCCATTCTCTGTGTTCATGTTGGTAAAAATACTGATGTACTGAATTTCCTTGTTAATATGATGCAACTGTCTTAAATCCCGTCATAACTGCATTATACTACAGAGGGATGCAGTGTTTAAACAGCAAAGTGGCACAGCCTGTGAGGTGGTTTGGGGTGGGTCAGGTCAGGGACTGTTGGTGTCTGGAGTGGAATGTGCAGAATCTTTCATCTCCACTGTGTAGTTTTTCCCCATAGGAAAAAAAAAACCCAAACAATCAACCCAAACCAAAAGAAAATGCAGAGGAAAAAGTATAAATGACTTGGTAATGCCTAAACAAAGTGAACAAAAAGTGAAAAATCCAAGGAAGAGTAACCGACCACAGATATCAAACCTGGCATACAGTCAGCAGAGCAGAGAAGTGGGGTAGCTGCTTGTCTCAGTGACAGTTTGCCTTCAGTTGCTATGATCCTGGATGTTTCATGCAGTTCTGGTGAAAAAGCACGTTGGCATCTCTGTTAGAGAGACCCAGCTGGAACACTCATGTTCTAGAGGAAGAGAAAAAATAATATTAAAGATGGCATGTCATATTGAGGAGTACCAAAATCAGAGCCTGCACGGAGCAGACACGGCTCCATCGACTGCTGCCCTGCCTTTGACAGCAGCTGTTACAGGATGCTCTGGAGGAGGAGGAACAAGGCTTGCGGTGGACGAACCTGGTGTTGTCTGCCCCTTCCACTGCTGCAGATCAGGCTCAGATTTAGAGACTGATTCAAGCTTTGATTCACAAGATTCAAACTCCTCTTCAACATTTATTTCTGTGAAAGGCAAAAGTTAACTGTATTAACGGGTGCCAAACAAGCGCCTGAGCTCCTTCTGTCCTGCTAATTTGAAGTGACCAAGAAAACAACCTTCAAACAAATATAAAAACTCCAAAAAACTGTTTTTCTCACTTTACATGATGGCAAAACCAGAAACCTTTCAGAAGAACTTCTTAAGAGATCTGCAAGTCACCATGGATTCATCTCGGCAGCTGAGGCCATTGCTCTGAAGCAGAGGTGCAGCTCTCTGGTGAGGATACTAATCACTGCGTGATCGGGTCACTCATTGCGACCCACCAAGTGTTTACTTGTAAGAAGAGTAGAAAAACTCTAACAGGAGAGACTGCAGAGTCATGTCGATAGCTTTTGCAGCAAGTTTAATGGACAGAGACAACATAAGAGCGCTGTGGGAGAGGAACCTCGTCTGTGCCTAATCAGCAAATCCTTGTCACTCCCTTTGCGTTTGGTGCAGCTACACTTACTTTCCTGAGAAAAAAAAAAAAAAAAAAGAAAAAAAGAAAAAAATAATTTTTGAAAGCAAGGAGAGGAAAATCACAGTGTAGTTGGATAACATTAAATAGGTTATGTAAATAAAGGACACAACTGTAAAAAAAAAAAACTTAAAACTTAGAAACTGAAGTGTAGCAGAATAGTAGCATGAAAAGATGGAGCACAGTTAAAGTCAGAATACAGATTCATCTCAGCTTCCATGAGTTCTTAATTTAGCCAAAATAGGTTACCGAGCCCTGATCCTGGGAAATTTGGTATCTACAAGGGTTTGTTGAAGTATACAATTCAAAAAACTAAGATGAAGAATACACCCCCCATTGCACCACAAATACACTCTTTTCCCTATTTAGGAAACACTGATATTTTCCTTTCTTTTCTTCTTCACTTTCAGAATTAACAAGGCTTCCTTTGTGAGTTTGCTTTGCCTGGCTGTGAGCATTAGCCTTGCCCCAGAACCACTGGCTTTGTTAAAGGTGACGCACCGGGCGCCCGGGGTGCGTCTCCTGCCCCAGCACGGCAGCGCGGAGCTCGCTGGTGGGAGCTGCCATCATATGTCTTCTTGAGGCCACATATTGTTAAGCCATTAGGCTTTCTCCTGCAACCAACACGCAGAGCCCCTTAGCTCCTTCCTTTTACTTGACCTGAACCATAGGTTCTGCTAGCAGCAAACTCAATCACTGTCTTTTCCAAGTCTGCTATTAAACCTTGGCTCTAACCAGCCAAGAAATTAATCTCTGGTGCCCGACCTCTCTCAGCCCCAGCGTGTTCTACAGCAGCTCTACGCAACCTTTGATCCCCATCTGCATGGCTTCATCCATAAACAAAAGTACCTTGTGGAGTCCGGTGAACCCAGCCGGTCCCTCACTAACATCATCTAGAAAAAAAACCCCAGAGCTCAAAGTGTTTCAGCTTGGAAGTTTTCCATTTTGCTGCCAAATGATACCTTTTGATTACAAAAACCTCAAATTAAACCAGAATGTGATGTCTCCAGTCTGCGTTTTCTAGCGTCCACATACACATGTACATTGCAATGGGTGAAAAACATTGCTTTCTCCAGTTGCCAGATCCTGCGTTATTGAGTGAGACAATGCCACACATCCCTCTTCTCTGCATATCTGGAACACGTGTCACTCAGGCTGTATTGCTTGTTCCTGGAGAGGGACTAAATCATTTCACGTTTGTTAATCCATCATTCATCCTGACAGGCGCTGGTGCATGCTGACAGCTACGGGCAGAGGACAGCCACCAAACCCAGGAGAGCTTTACATTCAAATTCTATCCAAAGCACCAGCGTTGCAGGAAGGTTAGGTCTGTCTCTCGTAATTTTATTTTACTGGTAGTTATAAGGATTGCTGCAATACAAACTACTCTCTAGAGTGCCAGGGAAGGAACGAGACCTCACTGCACCAAACACAGCACCAAACAGTATCCATCGTGAAAGAGATGTCTGTATCAATAAGAGGGGCACAAAGGAAGTATTTTTCCCAGTTTTACAGGTGAGGTATCAGGGCTGAAAGCATTAAATCCATTTCCTTGAGGGCATGCAGGGTATTTACAGGACAAGTAAGAACTGAGCATCAAATCTTAATCTGCTGCCCCATCCCTTTTCTGCCTGGAGAGCTGCTGAAGTCTGAGAGAAACCAACCTCTCTGCTCTACCATGGGGGAGAGCAAAACTGGCTGCATCCCTCTGAAACCCTCTATGTCCACATGGGCAGAAATCGCCTGCGATAAGCACTAAACTTGAACACAGATGCAGGCTGCCTTAACAGAGCTAATCAGTTACTTTGGGATTGAAACAAGCCAATATTTACTGCCTCTGAATGTATTTTTTTTCCAACTGCAAACAATAGAAGATCTCCCTCTGTTTTATAATGCTCTCTTTTCTTCTCCATATAAGCTGTTCAGCAGTCACCAATTGACTACTTTGCAATTTTAATAGTAATCAGTTTATCTTTTACAATTTTCAGAAGTTCCCTAGAGACTCTGCCCCTCTCACTAGGCGTGAACACACAAACCCTCGACTTGGCATTTGCCACAGCTAAGGAGACAAAAGCCTCCACTATGGGGGGGAAGAAAAAGTGTTGGGAACCTTGTAAAACATATCTCCTTGGAGAGTCCCGCCCCCATCTGCTTCTCGTCCCCCTCAAATTTTCTGCCCCCTCGGTTGTGCTGGAGCTGAATCAGCTGCATATATGGTTGTGCTCTGACCCAGAGGGTGCAGGGGTGCAGCAGCAGAAACAATAACCAAGTTTTACTTTTTTCAAGTCCAGTATCAGTTGTGCATACAAGGCAAGATTAACAATCCTCATCCTTCTCTCTTTACGCTGAGAAATACCAGACGGAGGACTCGCTGCCTTTCCTCATTACCCTCGCACTGCTCAGCGGAGGCTCTCGCAGTGGGGCTGCAGGTCTCCCGTGAAGACACAGTTCAAGAAATGGGCTCCCAACCTCAAGCCCAGAAAGGAAAATACATATGAGATCACCAGCAAAGCTCTTTGGGCAGCACTGCTATCGAGCCTTCTAAAGAGCAGCCCTCGCTTAATTCCTTTTAGAGGTCTTTGTTCAACCGGTCTCCCTTCTTGCAGCTCCCAGACAGAAGCATGAGGAGACATGTGGAATTGCTGTTTGCAACTATTCCTACTCAATAAGCTTTGTCACAGACTTGAGACTATTTCTGGAAGCTTTAAAAATATCTAAGGGGCACCTTTCCTTTTTACACAGACACAGCATCTTTTTATGTTTAATAGAGAGATTTTTTAAAAAAATTATTTCTGCTTAGCATCAACAAGCCTTTCTGTTAAAAATAAAACAGCTGAGCTAGCAAGAAGACTTGGGCAGGAGGAAATTCTATTTATAGAAACTTTTACAACAGTTATCACAGGACGATAAGGATCACTATGAACTCCAGGCTCCACTGAGGGGTAGCGTGGTGAAGAACCAGTCACAAGAGGAGCCAACACAGCAGCGCAGAAGGGACAAACTGCTCCTAGAGTCATGCACGGATGGGGACACCAGTGGGTTTCCTGTAGCATGACAGAGGACTAGCCCTGAAGGAGCATACTTGGGAGCATTGCATGCTCTTCTCCAAAGACAGCAAGGCCAGGATCTGCGAGGGCCAGCGTATATTCCTGCTGTCTTGAGCCACACCGCCTCTCTTCTGCATTTCAAGCAACAACCAAACAGGAGAGTATCTGCGTTGTTTTCCTTGCTGGCTTGTCCACCATGGGGTGGAATAGTCAAGGAGCAGGAGAGGGACCTTTGTAGTGCTGTGCAAAGAAGGCATCCACTGTTCCTGCCTATCAGACTGGGCCTTCTTCACTCTGCAGCCAGAAATAAAGAATAAGCAGCATTTCTGAGTTATTGACAGTGAAACTGATGGCAAAAAAAGGGAGAAAAAGGTCACATTTTCCTTTCCATTATAGGACTGCCAAAAACTACAGCTTCAGAGCCGTGAACAGTAGGAAGGTAGGAGTGGATCTGATTCGAAACAATAGAGCAAATAAGTCAAGATAATAACAGACGTGAAATAATGACAGGGATGTCAGAGGAGTGCGAGTCAGACCAACAGGTTTCTCTTCCAAGCCCTGCTGCCAGCTTGCTACGTGACCTTGCACAAGTCACTTTCTCTGTTTGTGCTGCAAATTTCTCGTCTGCAAAACTCTATTTACCTTGCTGGGAAAATGCCTGAGTTTATAGATATAAAACACTGAACACGAGCCAAGTACTGCTGCCACCTTGCTACCCCTGGCTCAATGTAAACTTTTCAAATATCAAATTTCAATATCAAATATCTCTGATTGTCAATGATCAGAAACTCTTCTAGAAGAGACTGTGTCAAGTCCTGACTATATAGAGATCCTCTTGACTTTAGTAGAAGGAGGGTTTTTGTCTTTTGTATTTTAAAAGAAAATATTTTCATGTCTTGCTGCAGTTAAACTAACTTATTTTGAGCCCTCAGAGGAACACAATAGATGTGATGCTCTAAACCGGTCATTTCTGAAATTTCCCCTTAATTCTCAAGTGTCTGCATGTTCCCAGAGGACCTCCCACTACAGACAAGGATGTGTCCTGGTTTCAGCTGGAATAGAGTTAACTCTCTTCACAGCTTCTAAGAGGCTATGTTTTGGGTTTGTGCTGAGAAGGGCTGAATCACTTGTGCAGGTCCCTTGACCTCACTTTGTTTTTGATTCATACTATGAGGAAAGTTAACTCTGTCCCAGCTGAAACCAGGACAGGGTGTAACAAAAAGCAGGTGGATTAAGGCATCCCATCCTTTGACAATCAGTTAATACACATGCAAGACTTTTCCTCAACAAATATTCACTGGCCATGAGATAAGCTAACAGGGGCTTATTTGGAAGTAAAGTTGATTTTAAAGTTCAGTTGATCTGCATTTTTGTTTCCATACTGCACAATGGAAAGAGATGTGAAAAAGTGAAACAAAGAGGAAGAGAGAGTTAACTAGAGACAAGCATCCAATGTAAATTGTCACAGGAATTACTTTCTCATTTCTGGATTCTTTACAAGCTGCTCCTCATTGGACTCTGTCCCTTGGCAGTGCCCCAATGAAGATAGTCAAGGGTGTCCTCTAATGGTCTAAGTGTTTTCTCCTCAGGTTTTTGATTACACCTATGTAAGCAAGCCCAAGGAAACTACATAATCATCTCTTCAAATTTGCTCTCAAAACACCCTACCAATAACAACAGAAAATATTTACAAGTGAGGTTTGATTCAAAGCCCATCTCCTTGGTAGGGAAGGCAGTATTTTGTCAATGTGAACTTCACGCTGCTTAGAGGCGTCCAGCAATTTTCAGTGTCACAGGTGACCAAAAAAAAATTCCCTTTGCCTCACACTTCCTAAAGTGCTGAGCCACCCCTTTAGCCCCAAGAGGTCACAGCTCCTGGGCAGGCAGAAGCGACCTGTTCGCATGGCTGCCTGTCAGCACTGCAGGCTCTGGAGCTTTCTGCACACTGCGCTACTGCTCTCTACAGAGTTCTCAAAATTGTCCTCCTATATTTCTCTGAAAAGCAACCATTCCTTTAAAATATGGCACCTCTTCTCATGGTACACTGCGATGTGACTCGACGGCACCAGAGCCACAGCTCATATTTCCACTGGGTGCCAGCAGCTCAGCACCAAAGTGCTCCTGGCGCCAGGCTATCATTTGCACTGTAATTAAATTGAATCCACTCCTTGGCTTGGCTTTATCCCTGAACAATACCCGTGTTTGAGTAATACATTCTCAGGGCACTAATACATCACCCGGGCGAACCCTGGCCATGATGTATTGGCGCAATACATCAGAGTGCACTCCCGCTATAAGGATCTATGGGCATCATACATCACCAAGGTGAGGCTGAGTGGTGATGGATGGCTCAGAAGATGGTACCGTGCGGCAGTGGACTAGGCCAGGACCGAGAGGATAAAGGTTGGCATGGCTGTTATCTGATTTCCCAGTGTTATAATGCCGGCACTGAATCAGCCTTCCTCAACCACCATCTAACTTTAGCCCCGTGTTTATTTATCCCAAGGCATCATATCTCTGAAACCACCTCTCCTCGGATGCATCATTCTCACGAAGGTCCCAGGGGATGGCTGGTACACAATTAGCGGGAGTATATTCTCAGCTTGATGTGAAGGGTTTTAGCCCATTAACACTAATGGCAGCTGCAGCAGCGAAGCTCCGTATATCACAGGAGACACGTACACATACACACCCACCCAAGAGGCACCTGCAGATTATTGGGAATAAAACACTTTCAATGCTCAGAAAATCCACTGAAATGAATAGCAATTTCATTGTTTTCAAATATTCACCCTCTCAAAGAAAACCCCCCCCAAATCAAAATATGACCTTGTTCAGTATGTGGAGGCAGAGCATGCCACATTCCCTGATGAAAGCGGCAGCCTGGAGAGTGGATCATGATACCACGGTGAAGAAAAGAAACCCATTCCCCTGGCCAACTCATAAGACAAGAGCTCTGCGGGGACCCTTACTGCAAGGCAGTGGTGCTGTAGGGCTTGGGGGAATGGTCCATCTGGAGAAACAGGCTCACATTGCTTCAAACAACAGGGGTAGAAAGGAGGCAAGGAAGCATGTGTTGCCTGATAGTCTTTCACCCCTCCCTTTTGCAAATAACAAAGTCAAATTAAAATATATAGCAATATAAGGCTCAGCAGAGACACTTGGGGACATTTGCTGGGGAGGAGAGTGGCAGAGCATATCCCCAAAATGAGCACAAAGGCCAGTTCTCAGAAGGCACCCCATGCATCATCGGAGGCTGTGCCTGGGCACTCTGCTCCAGTGTCCGGACAGCAATGTCCTGGGGAGCAAAGGTGTTAAAACCAATCTCTGTGCTCCTTATGGAGTCACTCGGGGTCTCCCATAAAGCAGACTTATTACTCCTGTGAAAGAAATAACAGATATAATAAAATACCTACATCCTGGCCAACACCTCTGCCCAGCCCAGCCACTCCGCGGGGCAGCAAGGGGAACTGGGGAGGACACAGGGGACAAGCCACAGCCCATCCTTCTATGCCTCCAGCTCTGCAAGGCAGGATCTGACCTGCAGCACAAATAACCACCGCCTCTTGAGACCGTCGCAAGGACACCATCCTCCTCAGGGCACATGGCAAGGAGGCTGGCACTGCCAGTGCTGCCACAATTTGGGGAAGAGCTGTCCAGCCCTGTCATTCCTTGGCCACCCAACTGCCCTGGTTGGTGGCATGTGAACCCGAGTTCTGCATCTCAACTAAGAGGTCAAGTCTGGCTTTAGAATAGTGATTTCCCTCCAGATGTATCCCCAAACCAAGCAACAAAGATGATAATTTTCTTAATTAAAATAAAAATAATCCTAAGGCATTGACTGAAGTAATTTCTCAGACTCTCAATTTAGTCTTTGAAAACAACCTGGAGATGACATTCTCATTAGTTACACACCATGTACCTGGAAAATGACAGCAACAAGAAAACAGCAAACAGCTTGGGCAGGTGGGTACCAAGCACACTGTCATGAAAAACTACTTGTCTTCATACAGCCAAGGATGGCCGGAGCCCAGCGAGGAGCAGGGGGGATGATGCTGACAGACCATTTCTGCACCGGAGTCACGGCAAGCAATGGGAAAGGCACCATCCTGCCACTCCCAGCCAACACTCCGAGGGAATTTCTAGAAGTATTTCCGCTTGTAAAGCCAAGACAAGCTCAGCCTGGACAACTCATTTATCTTTGCTTACTCTTTGAGCTGCTCTCAATGCAGCATGATTGATGACTGGAGCTGGGAGGCTTCCCCATCACAGCACAGACTAAGAGCAAAGCCCGAGCTCTTCCCCTTACTGACTCCTGTGCAAGTCCACAGGAAACAGATGTAAACCATAAGCATCAAAATAAGTGGGAAAAATGTCTGGTGCATGCTTCCACAGTGACAGAAGACTTTGCAAATTCACGTAATGGAGAACATAAAGAGCAGCAAATCCTCTTTAAAATAGGAAAGAAACCAGCTAGGGTGAGTGGTGGAGTGCAAAAACCGGCCCCACTAACATGCTAATGTAGGACTTGGAAAACCTGGGTTTACCAGTCTGCAATGAACCCATAAACTTCTACACACCACCAGTGAAACTGGAGAACTGCACTTTCCCCAAAACTCAGGAACCGCTTACAAGAACTTCAGCAGTCGGGTTGAATCTCATTGAAACTGGAAAATGTGCTCACTTCATTGAGACTATCACCTGAAACAACAGCACTTGGGAACTGGTTTGGAATATGAGATACCCAGCGGATGGAGTTGGCGAGGCGCTGTGCGAGCACGGACTACGTCTGCACATCTGCCTGCTGAGAGGAGGAACAAGAAAGAGCATGTGAGAGCAGATAGCCATCGAGCGGCTAACAAAGCCACTGCACAACTGCCGAGCCTGGAGTTCATGCTGTGCTGGCTGGAAGAGTCAATATAAAAAAAAGCAACAAATCTGCTTCTGGTTGCTCAGTGCTCCTGTGTAGGAGCAAACAAGACCCTCGTGCGTCCTTCAGTAACAACAATAAAAGTTGCATTAGGACACAAAAGCAACTTGAAAACAGTTTCTCTTGTTCCCTAGAATAATTTATATGCTACTTTTATTTTTCTTTTAGAACAGCTCAGAGCAATACCTTACTTAAACCAGATCTGTCTTTACCTGAAAGCACAGCCCATTAGCAACCTTTGGCTTGCCTAACCCTGAAAGCATCTTCCTCGCAGGGAAGGCAGAGCCAGACTCCTGTGGCAGAGCCATGGACAGGAGCAAGGGCGCTGATGGAGCCAGGCACCCATAAAAACACACCAGAACAGCACCCGCGCCACTGGGACGTGCATGGGTGCAGCAGGCTGGTGCAGAAGCCGACATAAGTAGCTGGCTGCATTTGGTGGCTCTGCTGGTTTTTCTTGGCAGAGATCTGTTGACTTCTGGAATAAGAGGAAATAACCTGGTTTCGTTCAGGAGTTGTTTGGTTTAGGAACGTGCACCTCCGCAGGTCGGAGCTGTGCAGACAGACTGTTTTCGTGAGAGAACGAGTGAAAACAGGGCAAAGTTTCAGAAAGAAAGTTTACTTTAAAGTATTTCCTACCATCTGGTCAGATTATACTTTTAAAAGTTCAATTATCTTCTGATAAACTTACCAGCCAAATTAGGAAACTAAATACAATTATTAAAGCATAAGAGAACAATTTCAGATTTGCTTCAAGTGCCAATCCAAATTTAACAAGCCCACAGATCCTGACGGATAATTCCAGAAAGATCCTTCAGTCTCATTTCAAACTAGAACAACAGATGAATGCCTGGGATATGATTTACATTTATTCTCATGTTTTTAATCAAAACTTACACAGTCCTTTTTAGCTGGCCAAAACCAGAACCAGGATTTTATAAAAATGTATTCAATTTCTCCACGGAATTGGGGGATTTGAGTAGCTCTGTGCTGAACTATTGAAGAGCTGCACAAACCCTACCTCCAGAGCACAGTACAAACTCTGAAAACCTGGGAAAAAATTCCATGGACCCCAGCATTTTGCAGAGCGATCTTTTATCCAGATGCTCTCCCAGCAGCTAGATTAATGTCAATAATTTTTTTTTTTTAAAAAAAAAAAAAAGGAAAAAAAAAGAAAACTTCCCTTAAACTTTCCACCAAGAGTTCAGAGTCCTGTGGATTTACGCAGCATTAGCATTCCCCCGTGGATCCGCACCCCACCAGGCACCCAGAGCCCATCCTGTATCGCACAGTGGTGCTCTGAAGCCATCACTAGTGTAATTGGTTGCCAACAGTAACGCCTTCAGCAGAAGTTCGTCAAGAGTGAAAACATCAGGATGCAACAATGCCACTGGTGAAACTTCATGGCAGAGGTGTTTCACCTTAGAGATTCTTACATTTCACCCGTTTCTCTGTGCAATGTGGGCTCCTGGACAGCACGTGTCAGTGGAGTTAATTAGGAGCAGAGCAATTGCTGACCACTAGTCAAGGGACACTACTATATTACACAAGAGTTGGTTCACAAGCTCAGTTTATGGATCATTAATGCCATTATAAGGGCAAAGCCTGGAAGGCATGAGCCCTGTTGGCTTTGATAGCGCTGATGGGATATACCCCAAACAGCAGAGCATACAGCTTTAAAATTCTCAAGTCCCATATTCCAAGGAAAGGAAAAACCTTTAAACCTGACAACTCCTCCCCAGCAAGTTATGGAAAAAAGGGTATTCAGAGGAGAACGCAAACTCCAATCCCTGATGGAAAAACATGCTTCTCTTGCAACGATTTTTGTTGTTGTATTTTTGTATGGGGGTTAGAAAAGGTTTGATTTTGCAGTTTAGCATGTTGAGGCCTCTCAGTGCTCGCTGTCGGAGGGTGCCGATTACCCAGCTTCATTCATCAAAGTGTCACTTTTCTGACAGCCATTAATAAATATACTGCCAGAGCCCCTCACACCTGGCAGCCATGGCACACTGCAACACGCCGCTAACCTAATTTGCTAATTGCTGCTTTCCCCATTAATTTTAGTCCTGTCTTGTTTGGTGTTGACATGGAGGGAAAAAGAAATAAGAGTGGGGGAAAAAAAGCAGGCAACAAAGAAAGTTATTGGATTATTTCTGTGTATTTGTTCATTTATTCCTCACCCTCCATCACCATTTACTTGGGGATATCAACTTCTGTCAACCTCCTGTTTACTTTTGCTCTTTCTCCCAGCATCCTTTGGGCAATCCTCATTTTGGTGCTGCTAATAACTTTATTAGGTAATAATAGTGTGGGTTAATAATCCACACACAGCGTTTTTCTCCAAACATAAGCCCACTTTTTTGTGCCCCCAGTTCTGCCAGCTGACCACATCCTCCCTGACCCCCCAAAACCGTCCCCACCCAGCCAGCAGCTGTACCCCACCACAGCCAGGGGTGCTCTGCTTCCCCAGGCTTGGGTCTCAGCTTTGCCAGCACTTCCCGGCTGCCAAAATCCCTGTTCTGTTAATTCAGTTCCTGGCCACTCTCGAACAGACATCACTCAGTTCCATTAATCATGTGATTTTCTGATAAATACCCTCTTTAAGGCCCAAGCACAGCCCAAGTCCTTAGTGAATAAGCTGGACCGAAACGCGGGTCTCCAGCCGAGGTCAATTAAGACAAGGAGTACCAGACCCATCAAACCTTCAGGCGATGATGAATTGTTGTTGCAGCGCTAGTAAAAGCCTCCCTGCAGGACACTCACCAAGCTGTTGTACTTGGACCACACATTGGGGTCCATATGCTCCAAAGCTTTTCTTTGCCTGATTAGATCGAGCAATGACTCTTTTCACCCACTGCTCCTCCTTTTTGGGATCAGGGCACTGATGCCCAGGAGCACTGAGGCTCTTTGGGCTCCAGGTAGTGCTTGGCCACAAATGTCTGGCACAGCAGAGACATCTGGGTTCTGCAAAGGTTTCCAGATCAATCATCCTTTTCTAACTTATGCAAGAAATGGGTACGTCTACCCCAAAAATAGAACCCATGTGTATCCTCCTGTCCCCTCAGCCTGCCAGCTTGGGTTCTTCTTTCAAAATGTTTTAAATACCAGCTGCTAGTGCAAGATTCCTGGTCCCTTCGGGTAACCAGAGCCTTCCACTGCCGAGGCACTCAGACCCCAACTACACAACGCTTGTGATGAGAGAGACAGTCCTCCCTCGGTCCAGAAGCCTTGCCTTTGAGCAGCCAGACAGGATGGCTTCCACTGTCAGCCTGTGCCGAATGCAAGAATTTCTGTTTTTTCATTAAGACCTGGAAGAGAAGAATGTGAATGCCAAAGGCAGGGGCTTTGCTTTACCTTTACTAGGGGCTTGTAGTCTGTCATTCACACACTGAATATCCCAGTCTCAGGAATAATTCAAACACTGAGGAGACATTTTCGAAGCAGTTGCAGTAAGTTGCAACTGGATACGAGCAAGAAAAGTTTTGCTTCTTCTGAACAGAGTTGAGTGCAAAACCCAATGTTCTCCCTTAAAAGAAGCAGAAGATATAGAATAAAATTGGATCATGTCACCAGAAGGGCCAAAACCAGGAACAGTTTAGGTTGTTTCAAAGCATTGAATATGTAAGGAAGAATACTTCTTTGAATCAGCATTCGTACGACTGCTGCTAAGGGACCAGCTCAGGTCTGGAAGCAGGATTCAACCAAACCTGCGAATTTGGGACGTTGGACGTTGTTTTCTCTGCCTTTGAAACACACGTGGGTATCCCCTTAGCTTTTCTGGCACTCCTCACAGCTGGTAGCAGTGTAACCCACCGCTCTCCTTAACTCACTGGTGGGATCTTTTTGTATTTCACCTTTACGCAGAAAAGCTGGGCTAGTTCATACTCACCTTGACAGGTCCACCTCAGCGTTGGACTGCTGCTCCACATGGCCCCGGCTCCCAAGGAGCTGAATGAGACCTGCCACAGGCAGGGCCTTCAACTTCCAAGGGCCTTAGAAGTAAAATATACTATCCTGTTCCAAGTGAAGTTAAAAGGGCCCAGTAAAAAGTAACAGCATTTCAGCTTTTAGCCAAAAGCTTCAATTCACAGTCCTTTAAAGTTAAATTTACTGCCTCCATTTAGCAATGTCCCTGTAAAAATCCCTCCTGGCACAGAAAAACCCATGTGCAGTTCAGCAGTGCTATGGCAAACAAAATATTTCATCCTGGGGATCTAGCTATGCATCTATCTGCCTTTACTCGGGTCTTTGTGTCTTTTTACTCCCTTCGGTGCTCAACAGCTCCTAGCAATAAGGCAGCACAGGTTAACATGTGCCCCAGTCCTCAAGCCCAGCACCTTCTGCTACTTGCTGAAGAGCTGATCACAAGGAGGAAAACCACCACCACATCATTTACACCCCTGAGACAGGGATGGATATGGCTTTATACAGCTCCACGAGCTCTTTCTCCCAGTGCAGACAGATCAAGGAAAAACTACACAGGGCAGAGCATGAGTAAAATTATCAATGCACTACCCACTAGTATGTAAACTCCTATTTTTCACATGTCAAGGTTACCTCAGGGCTTTAACGGCTCTGCAGCATCACCCCTGCCCTTTAAAGATCCAATTCAGTTTCTTGCACAAGCCTCGACATGCCCTGACCCACGGCCATGGAGTTTTTCATATGTGTTTCCTGCAGACAGGCAGGATGCTGAAGCCAAGCAGCCTTTCCCAGGGAAAGTTTTGTCAGAGCGAGTACATTCGCTGTAAAAAGTTTTCTTTGAGAGTGTTTTCTGACAAAAGAGAAAATAAAGGAAAACATTTTGTTGAAAAATACCAGGTCAGTAGGAGAGGAAGCCCTTTCATCTTCCATTCTCTGGGTTGGTTTTATTACACTGTGAAGCCATTTGACTGAATTAGTATCATAATCATGGCAATATAACGGGGGTATCGAACACTGCAGCGTGAGCCAGACCCCTCAGCTGGTACAGACCAGCATGGCTCCATTAACTTCAGTGGAACGAATTTATGTCAGCTGAGGATCTGCCCTTTGGTTTTTACTACAAGAAAGTCAGACTACAAATGGGAGAAACCTATATTAAAAACAAATATCTTCAATAACAGCAGCAGGAATGCAAAAAAATATTGGCTGAGTCAACTTTTATAGCAATGTTTTCTTTCTCTCTCGAGTGCTCACTTTTGAACAGTCCCCTATAAAATTTTCCAAGCCTGGAGCAACTTTCCTCCTTCCTCTGGTTAAAACCCACCTCACCTGGTGGAGGGAACAGGGCTCTGGAGACTCTCTACTTCTTTGCCCACCTCAAGGCACTGGCAGCATCCCCACGTTGAGACAGCTCGAGCCTGCAGCCAACCAACAGGACAGTCGGGAAAATGGAGATCAGGCCACAGACATCTGCTCTTCCTGGGAAGCATGACCCTGCCCACGAGGAGAATGTGGCTCCACCAGCCCCCTTTGGAAGGCCACCAGGTCCCCCAGATGAAAGCGCATGGAAGAGTTCAGGGCCCCTCAGCAGCCTCGCAGTAAGTGCCTTTTGTTCAAAGCCCAGAGCTGTTAATTAAAGACTGGTGATTAATGATTAAGCTCCACGTGGTTCCTGTCTCAGGCTTAAAAAGTCCTAGGGATGCTGACTTTGCTGAAGGCTTCGGTGCAAGGTTCTGGGATGTGAGTAGCTATTTATAGAGAAGTCCATCAGAGCTCTGAAAGGAAGTGCTCCTTCCACATAATTAGCAGGGAAAAAAATACCATTTCCAAAAAATATAAAGGTCAAATATTCAGATTAGGTAAACAATCTCTCTGCCTGTATAAGCTGTAGCCAGAAATCAGAGACTATTTCTGTGTGTGCTTTCCCCAGCCGGGTGTGTTCAGCTCTTGGGTTCAGGTTTCTATAGCAAATATTCTCTCGGAGGGAGTTCAGAATTCATAAAGCTCGTGGATCCTCACACCATACTGCGTTCATGAACAATGGACACAAAGGGCTTCCACGGGCAGGATCGGACTATCTGATCAGGACAGTGTTTGCTCTGTGCCAGGGATTGCTTTTAGAGGGCTTTCCGGTTGCATTTGCTGTGCAGTGCACTCTGAGGTACACATCTCGCCAGTTCAGAAAATCTGTCCCACCTGGAGAGGCATTTTAAGAATAACACAGAAGGACCCACTGGTAGCACAAGGCTGGTTTAAACAGCTCCTCAGTCCCTGACGCTGGTGCAAGGTATTTGGCTTTCCTGAATGCTGTAGGATTCATGCTACTCTACAGGTTTTTAGATACAGTGAAAAAGTTTCAAACAAAGCGAGGGCTGTCCAGGTGTGCTGCAGAATTGGTCCACTCTCTGGCCAGCTGGATGCATTCATCCTTCCCAAATTATGGTCTGAAAGCTTCACTGTAGGATCTGGACCTCCCATATCAAACTCTTATATCAGACAATGCTGGAAAAGTAATGGATGGCTTGAGCACGGCAGGGCACCAGGCACCACGTTCAGACCCAGTCCAGGACTCAGCACAAGGGAAGGCAGGCTCCAAACCAAGCCTGCCTGAGCAACAGGCTGGTAACATTAAAATCCATGGGATCTTTTTTGAGATTTGCACTACTATGTCTGAATGCTGTTTGCAGTTCTGAAAACTGGTTGAAGTTTTAATTATTTTAAGACATTAGAAATATAAATATTTTGCTCAGGTCCCCAGATTTGGATATTGCTGACCAACTACAGACTGGGCACCGTTCCTGATTATGAACTCTGAGCACATTCAACTAGAGAAGGTTGATTTATGCTCTGAATTTTAGGGAGTAGCCTCTCTTCTTATACAAATGTATATGTGCATGTTTTTGACAGCTTGTCATTTGCCTCGATCCAGCACCTGATTTACTGCGGTCCACAAAATAATAGAAACAATGGGTGAAAGGGTCCTTTGGAGTTCTCAAATCCCTCAGAGAGGGACTATTGCCAGCACAAGGCCATGTCAGTGGTTCCACAAATGCTTTTTGTCCTCTGCTATATCCATACAGGCAATTATTTCTTCATCAAAGGCAGTCAATGTTGCTCAAGTACAATTTGCTCTTCATAATCTCATGCTGATTTTTCCAATTGTCGTCTTGTCCTTTCAAGCCTGTGTTTGAGAATGGGTTGCAAGAAGACATGCCCCATGACCTGTAGATTGACTGACTTGGCTGACTATTGCCTGGGTCCTGCTCATTGCCCTTCTAGCAGACTGGAGGAACATTAGCCCTTTTACAGCCATCAGGGACCTCCCCCAGATCACCTCAATGTTTCATAGACACCAGCCTCACAATCACATTGGCTGACTTGTTCATCACCTTCAGGTGAATTCCATCTGACCCCATAAATTCAAATATGTCCAACTTCTCTGAGAAGCCCCTAAATAGTTGTTTCTCCGCTGCTAACTGCCCCTTTCCTTCCCATGCTGATTTTGACAAGGACATTACATACCTTTTCTTTGGTTTCACAACACTACTGTAATATGTACTCCTGCTGAAACAGTATATTTTCAAAATTTAAGTTAAAATAAATTACCATCCCCTTGGATAAATGTTGCCGAGTTTGAGCCCCACTGTTTTACATTTTCAGGTCTCTCTGTGAAAAAAAACAACCTTTTAACTGCGGTTTTGGGGTGTTCCCCCTCCCTGTCCTTCAATCATACCTGTGGGTTGCAAGTTAGACATGTTTATGTTGAAAACTTTGGTAGGAGTTCTCAGAGCCTAATTATTCCCTATCAAAGTATAAAAAAACCTATATAGCTTGCATAGGCTTCAAGAGACTGTAGGTTACTGTTACCCCTTTTTGATCTCAGCACTTAGATAAAAATTTTGGTACTTGCATGTTTTTTCTAGTGGAAAGGGAAAATGACTGAACGTGGAGTCAATGAGCAGATACTGTTTGTTTACAAAAGACATAAAATTCATAGCCTTCCTTCCACAACATAAATTGTGAGATATGATTGTTCTACAGAACTGCTCACACCATCTCCGTTGTGACCGGCACTCAGCCCAAAAAATCTCTCTCTAGGTTTTTCTTCAAAATATTTTCATAATGTATTTTGCACTGCTGTCTCTCAAGTTTCACAATCTTTCTATGAATGTGTTTTACAAAACACTCCAAAGCTTTAGCACATATTCCACATGTGCCTGTTTCAGACACAGACACATGTTTGGGCTTTGGCTGGTGGCTGCTATCACTTAGGCTATGTGGTTTCAAAAATGTCTTCTTACAACTATCCTAGTAAAGGAGTGGCACTTCTACTTAGCCCATAATGTTACAGGACTGGAATTCATTATCTGGTTTTTCCCTGCTTTGTTTTAGCCTGTGAAAGAATGCATTTGCTACACAGTGCCCCAGGCAGTTCATCAGCAACAGGGCTGGAGCCCAGCATGACAGACATTACCGAATCATGGAATATTCGGAGATTATAGTGAGGTTACAAACACTATGCGTATATCCTTATCCACCCCAGTGATAGTTCTCCTGGCTCCACGAGTAAAATATAAAGTGCTTCCTGCAAAAAAATGAAGCCATTAGTGGGTAATTAATGCAAGCCTCGAATGCCCAAGCAGTATGACTAATATGTCTTTTGAAGTTTGTCCACAAGAGGAGGGGGGGAAATCTCACATATCAATTTGCCCTGAGTCAAAGCTTTAACCAACAAAAGGTCCAAAATGATGTAAAAAAAAAAAAAAAAAAAAAAAAAAAAAGTTCTAGCCTGGAGGAAATGCTCACTGGTGTTTAAGATCTCATAGGCACTCAGCTCAGCAGAGGAGCATTCCCTCTCCCTTCCCAGTCTATCAGGGCATATGCAGACCCCAAGGTCCTCAGTATGGCAAACAGTAGAATGAAAATACAACTAAGGTACTTATTTTTAAAGACAGATTTTCCTTGAAGTACTCTTGTTCCCAACAAATAGCTCTCTACTGCCTGACCATGGGCTGATCCATGTCCCTCCATTCTATGGACCCTGTAAAAACAGGATATCAGCCTTTGGTCTGTGAAAGGACAGTACATTTCGGAAGCTTGAGGAAAAAGACCTGGCTAAATAGGGTGTCTTTAAGTAAGATCAAAAACTGCCAAAAGAAGTGTAAGACTGGATCCTGAAGAGGAAGCTTCTAATACGTGGAGCTAGAAGACTATCTGCCATTAGTGGTGTGAAGATTCAGAGCTCTCCGTAGTCCACAAATCCAGAGAAAGCAAGCGTGTGTTACACCACAGCTTTCAAACTGCGTGTAAACAAGGATAAAACTTCAATAGGCATAATCCCATGGCCTATTATCCTGAAGTAAATCTGGCAACTCTTGAGAAATCAGAAGTGGGTTACTCCTGGTTTAAATGAAAGAGAAGTTTTTCCTGATGCTCTTAATAGTTGCAGCAGAACACAAACATCTGCGTCCAATTCCCCACTGATCCAAGCCCTTAGTAGCCACAACTATAAAATACCTATTTCACAAGAAAGTTAGAAAGCCAGCATGAAACGCCTTTTTGTGCTGACAAATGCCATTACAATGAAGTATCACCTAGACTCCAGTCTAGCCAATTCCCTTTGTTTCCAATTTTCACACGCACCAAAAACTTATCCTCACTTAAGCAAAACAAGTCAGTAATGTGACAATGGAAGATAAATGTATAATGCACGAGCACCAGAGGAAAAGAGTTAGAATAGGACTGCAAGTACAACGATAGGTTCGTTCCAGAGTGGGAATAATTAGCCCTTTAATTAAACTTATCTTGCTGCTAGACAAGAGCAATGCTCAGCAACACCTGGCCTGGAACGTTTCCGTCTCTGCAGGCAGCAGATGGAGCACACAGACACCATCCACCTCCCTCCTACCAGGTCCACAGTTGCCTGTGCCAGTAATTAAGGTCTGGGACAATGTCTGAATTATTGTGAACATTGTGACATTGCCTTATCTGGTTTGCCCTCAGTAGCTAAAGGTGGACTTTTCTTTTTGCTGATTTTCCCCTTGTCTTTCCCCACCTTTCTGCCATCCTAACATTACACTCCTCGTCTCATTCCTGTCCAGGGCAACACAGAAATAAACTCAGCTTTTGCAGCCACATACATGCAAGTATTTCTTAGGGACTTCAGCAGGGCTTTGCTGAAACAAATTCATCCAGGTGACAGCCAGTACATGCCTGAAAGTGTTAGCCTCTGAGTTAACAGCTTCTTTGACCCATTTTGGTGCCCTGACAGGGAATTAATTTAGATGTCAGGCCTTTGGGATCCTTTTCGCATCCCTCCTGAAATCATTACAGCATAATGACAAAACAGGGGCAGGTTAAAAGTCTTGCTGCTCCTGTAACCCTCCTCCAACAGCAGCCTGCTTGGGAAAAACAAAACGTAGGAACAAGTTAAGTAGACTTAGTAATGCAAAATATTTAAATATATATTCAGTGTCTAGTTACTATAATTTTTCCATGAATTAGGCTGTTTGAACCTTGGTAAACTTCACACAAGCTATTGTCCCACAGCAAGTAGCTGCATAGTACAACTATGTATTCTATGAAAAAGTAACTTCTCTTGTTTATATTAAATCTGTGACCTGATAAATTATTTTGACATACCTTATTTTGTCTTGTGAGAAACACAGTGATCCGCCATTCCCTACTTCCTTTCTCTTTGCAGCTCAGGCTTTATGCACACCTCACACAGCAAGGATTCCTTTTCCAAGGAAAAGAATCCAAAGTTAACTTCTCTACACAGGGTGACTAATTGTATTACACATTTAATCACCTGTATTGCCCTTTGTTGTATCTTTGCTGTACTAAATATGCACTTGATATAGGCAGACAAACACTTCACAGAGCATTCAGACTGTGGGCACACCAAAGATATCTGCAGTGAGTTGGTAAGTGAGAAAAAGTTCGATAGAAATTACTCCCAGATCTCTTTCCCCAGTAGTATCTTGCTCAAAGCCCGTTACTGAGCATACAAAGTCAGGATTGATTTTCCCTATTTCCTTTCCTTTGCATTTAACAACATGAAATTTTATCCACTCCGTTACCCACTCAATATCAAGAGATTTCCTAAATTTTTGTCCAATGTCATGCGATAGTTGATCTCAGTTCTTTCCATCTTAACCGTTTCCCTGGGAGATGGCAGGACTAACCACTGACAAAACAGCTTTCATAAAACAAAACTCTCACCCAGCCAGAAGAACACATTTTAACTTAAAACCCTCCTTTAATGATCTTAAATAAACAGGTGTTGGCCTTGTGTTCATCGTACTGCAGACCATACTGAATTGTGGCAACATGTGAGTTTTAACCTTAAATCACTTGAACTCTAGGCCATGGCTGACCTTGAATCAGGTAAAACCAATCCACTCCTCTTCCCTTAAAACACGCAACTTGGAAAGGCTTCCCAAGTTGCTTGCAGTGAAAATTTGCATAAATTATCCATCTAGTGATTTCAGTTTTAATAGGTAATATTCTTTATGTGAACATTTAGTCAACAATCAGGAGCCAAATAGAGAATATATATCCAGTACTCATGGTCTGATAGTTTTGCCCATCCTGTGTGTCCACAACATCCATCACAATGGGGCTTAGCAAGACAGAGATAAGTTTAAATGGCACAAGGGAAGCTGTATCTATGATTTCTACAGTGCCATCAGCACACAGGGGACTCTTAAAAACTTGGAAAGCCAGAGTCTACTGTCCTTAGTATTTGCATTGTAAAGCCAATGAAAAAATAAATATTCTAAAGGATAGAGAAGCTGGGAAAGATAAGGCTCACACTAAGGCATTAGAGTTGGTTGAATAATAATAACTAGACTCATTAATATGTTCACAAATAAGCATGCCAGATTTCTGGGGTGACATTAATCATGGCTTGCAGTTATTCACTTGAAAAATCAGCATGAGAAAATGAAGCATGATGTTTCATCCATTTTAGTACACATTCTTTGTGTGAAAATTCATACCAGAATTTAGTAATTATTATTCTCTTGTTAGGAAATGTTCTCTCATCCCATGCAGCAACACAGATTTGGAGTCCATTAACATTAACCAAAAAAGAAAAATAATTTTCTAAGGTGAACTGGTCTGATTTCCAGAAAAAACAACTGTCAGAAGACACCAAAAAATGAGTGCCTTTAAATAAATTAGAATATTTTTTTACTAAATAGAAAAATGAGGGTGAGTTTGCAACTGATTATTTAAGGAGCATTTGACTTGGACTAATTTGTATTTTCCACCTGCGAGGTATTGTTAACATAAGCAAGAGCACAATGGACAATTAAGTGATCTGCAAGTCAGTTTCATCTGTCCTTTTGTTATACAATCCTGCCATGTTATATCCATAATTTAAAAGAAGGAAAAGACAGTTAAGATAAAACTAGAGAAGGGATCGGTTGAGGTTATCACATTTATCTTTCCACAGAGGTGAGAAGTGAGAAGACTGTATTGTATATTGCATCTAGACAAGAAATCCAGATATAAGGGAGTGGAAGGAGATAATGAAGCAAGAAGTTAGGGTAGGTTGCCCAGCACTAAATTGGGCTCTAGTTTTTGACAGACTGCAAAAACAATAGCACAGGAGGAATCTACAACAGCTCTAATGTGAGTAGCATCTGGATCTCAGTGGATCTGTTCAGATGAGCAGAGAAGAAATACAGCTTGTGTCTCTGCCTAAGAATGCTAAAATAGTTGGGTTTTGTTTGGTTGTTTTTTTGTTTTAAATAGAGGATGAAGATGGCAAAAAACCCCTCGTGGACCAGAGGGGTGGATTTAGATGGTATTCTCCTCTACCTTGCAGCTCAGCTCCTTTCCATTTTGCACAGAGCAAACCGATTCGTAAACAGCCCTGAATATGGCTGATGCATGCAGACTGGGCAGCTGGAGGAAAAGCTGTCCCATTTGCATATGCAAAGTGGAATCAGAGTTGATTCTTACTAAATTCGGACTTGAGATGTACATTGCATTGAGTTACAATTTTAGGCAGTGTGTCCAGACACACACTAGCAGACTGAGTCACATTCTGTGTCCCCTGCACCAATGGGGAGATAGCACTGGAGCATCCCCCACTCTGTTACCAGGGGCTGGAACTATTTGCAATTTCCCACCTCCTTGGCTGCAATTGAATATTATGTTAAACTAAATCTACTAATTTGTTACTGGGATAGAGACAGGTGCATTTTAGATAATATTTGTGCACTAGCAGCACCCCAAATCCTATAAGCCCCAACATTTTCAATTCTCCAACAACCTTAACATCTGCAAATGCAGTATAGTTGGGGTCAGAAGTTATTTTTTAAGAGAAAAATGTGTTTTTTTAAAGAGTTAACCAAAGGCAACTTTATTCACAAATATGGGAGAAAAACCTCAAGATGTAAATCTTTCTTCCAAATATTCCTGACAGCTTCCTTGAACCATGACTCCTGGCAGTAGTGCATAACTTTCCTACTGACCAATATCCTCCAGGACACAAAGGAAGAGCTAGACCTGTGCTCTACAAGTATTATGTCCAAATACCAGTCGTGGTTCTGGAAAGTCAAGAGGAAAAAGCTAAGGCTGATGACTATACAATAAGGACACCACGGGGTGCAGGTGAGAAGATGGTTCTGTGGGACAATAGGACACAACTCCTACGAATAGCTTTGCCAGAGTGCCATCATTCCTGTTGCATGGCAGGATCCTACTGCCAAAGAGATGTTGCATAAGAGGTAAAGGGAACATCTCAGTGCCTGAGCACAGCTGCTCAAAAAGCAGCAGAGGACCATCCGCAGAAGAAAAGATGTCCCCAGTTGCAGAGAAGTTACAACAGACCTATTCCCAGTTCAGACTTAGCCTCCAGTCCCAGTCTCCTGGCAGTGATTTACAACAACAGCCATGAAAAAAACCACAACAGAAAAGGAGAAAAAGCATATGGGACCAAACATAGAGCTGGTGAGAATATAATCAGAAGAGCTTTGATTCAGCAAAAGTTGCTTGTTGATGCTAACAACGGGTTTGCCCCTTTCCCCGCAGGGGAAAGGGCGATTGCTCCCTCTCTGTACCATGCCGTGCTACCTGGGCTTCAGCCACCAGGACTCTCTGTTTCCTGAAACTTCCAGCAGGACCCAGCAGCCCAAAGAGACATCCTGCCCATAGCATCCACAATCTGGGCACAATTAGAAACACAAATTGACCATTACATCCTTTATTAATCTACTCCAGTTTTTATGCTGTGAAAACACCTAATTCCACTGCTTTGGCTACTGGCCCCTGACATAACAAGTTACATGGGACTTGTCTCATCAAAATATCATCATGTCTAAATAGAGGATCTGTCTGAACCACAGTGAAAATGAGTAATGATCACAATTATGGGCCGCATAACAGTCCAATAAAATCTAATTAAAATGATCCACATCCCATCTGCCAACAGCACATAAGCAACACCAGCCATGGGGGGGGTGAGCAGGGAAAGAGAGTAAATAACACTGTCTTAATGTTGGAAATACCAAATATTTCACAGTGGAAAAGCTGTTCATATTTTATAACTAGCTCCAAACTGCATTGCCAATGAACTTCTGTGATGATTGGAGACTCCTCACCCTTAACTTAGAAGATGCTTTGGGGAAGGCTTCTCCCTGGGAGAAAATCCCAAGAAGTTGCCTCAAAGTAAACTTTTCAGAAGACGCTGTGCAGTTGAGTCCCTAAGCCTATTTTCAAGCTGATTTAAGAACTGAGTATCCTGGCTTCCAGTGACTTCTACTGCAAAAAGCACATTTGTAAAAAAAAAAACAAAACAAAAAAACCACACCCCCCCCCCAACCAACCACACTTTTGGGCATTATTCTATTGGTTGTTCCTTTCTCAGGACAGCAGCCAAATAAAAATATCATCACATAGTTTTACTTTCCTTACTTAGTGCATCTCCAAACTTGGACACTTCTTGGGCTTTCTACAGCCGGCAATAAACACAGTTTAAGTTACTTTCTGTCACCTATTCTGTGACCTGTTCTCGTTTTCGAGACTGTGAAGCTCATAGTTTGCTTTCTGATAGCATTGAATGTGAAGTTCTCAAAAAATTGCCAAGAAGCAAAATAGCCCCATCCCACTCTACCTGAAAATAGAATAATACCACCTTCCCCTCATCTCATTGAGCACTGAAGGGAGACGAAAAAAATCAAAGGACAAGTTACAAAAGATTAGGAAAAAAGATGCTAAAGTCTGGTTTGAAGGAAGAGGAAAGAAACACTTTATGATGGAAACCAGAATATGTTTTCTCACCTGAAGGTGCCACGAATTGCACTGCGAAGCCATGCCTGGAAAGAAGCTTAGACGAGAGTAAAGAGAGAGCAAGTTGAAGAGCAGCAGGAAGAGTGCACACATCAGTGTGCTTGAGATGGCTTTACAAACATTAGAGATCACGTTTGAGGCTACAGTCAGGGTCTGAATAGTTTTCTATGTTGAAGAGAAGTGAAGTAAAGCTAGAGATAGCTTATCCTAAACTCCAGGCAGCATAAGCTCATACTAAGTTTCAACATGTTTATCTGGCTGTAGCTTGAGCTTTGTTACAAGAGACCAACCGTGACATCAGAGGGAGAGTCCAGCTTTGGATCCAGCTTCTGTCTGGAAGCTGCCCAGGGAACAGCAGTAAATGTGCACTACTATAACAGAGGTATTCACCGATGCAAAGATGCTCACTCATTACTCAGTTAAACTGCTTTTGTCTTCTATAGCAGATAGCTTGGGGAAAGGATGAAAACTCCACAACATGGTTAGTCTTTATGGTTGCCTTTCCAGTGCTTTGGCCTCGCAGGAGAGATGTCCTGATGGTTTGAGCTGCATCCTTGCCCTGTTGCTGGTACCAGCTTTCATCCAAGCATTACTCGCTCGAAATTAAACCAGTCTGAGCAACTCTTTCTGTGCTTACAAAAACATGCAAAGGGACAGATGTGATACTCCCTCCCAGTCTAGAAGCTGTGGGACCAGTTCTCATAGTCAGCTGGAACTCAGCCTTCACCCCATCTCTGAATGTCTTCATTCAAAAGGACAAGTGCTCCTCATTGCTCATAAAATCTTCCTAAACATATCTTGCTACCTCAGCCTCTTAGCACCTAATTTTTGAACTGCATCCTCAAAAACTCCCTGACTCTGCATCTCTTCCGAGGGGCACACATGCCTTCCTCATCCTCTGTTCTTCCTTCACATCCACAAAAAGCATGCTCTAGCTGCCAAGTCCAAAATACTGATTTTTAACGGAAGTTAAGAATGTTACCTCTTGAAATTTTATGTAGTGATCAATTTGATATATAACCATTTGTGAACACTTCTATGTCAAGGTACCAAAGCCATCAGAAATGTTAAGCTTCTGCAACAGGAAGGGACACACAATGAAGATGAATATTCTTCCAGCAGAATACACCTGTGATGATGCCTGTTTTCAATTTTTTTGTGACTGATCTCCACTCACCTGCAAAACTATTAGCACAGTTTCAGTCTCATCTGCCCCAATACTGCAGACTTTTAATACCTCACTGTTTTTTTATCCTATGGGTATGTCCCATCTTCACACCGTTGGGCCAAAAGAAAGCAGCGCAATTTTGCTATTAAAGGAAGCAGAAGGCTTCACAAATTTGGTTTGCTTGTGGTTGCTCAAATCACTCAACCCTTTGACTGAGGAAGAAGTTTAGGAGTGCAGAGACACAACAATAGTCTCCAGCATCAGCGTTATGATAAAATGAAAGAGGGAAAATACGTATTACACCCATCACCTCTGGGAAAGAGTAATCACAAAAGTTATTAAACATCCTGTCAAAGGCTCTGCAGACTCCTTTTCTCTCCTGCCCAGTTCTGTTATCAATAAAGGCAGGTTGCTAATATTTGTCACTTTCAAATTCATAATTGACTACTCAAAAGGCAACAAAGATATATTATATTTTCATAAAAGACTATGAAGTTGTCCAATTTTCTAGAGCTGCAGGAGGACTGAAACCCTGCTACGGCATGGGTCCTTTCATGCATTATGGATACGGTGATTTTACAATTCAAACCAATGGTTCTCACATTTCCCATTGCCTGGCACCATTGGAAGGTGTTGTAGGAGGTGCAGCAGCTTTCGAGACTGACAAACACACACCCTTTATGGAGGCAAAGGCACCCATGAGAATCTGGTCAAGGCACCGCAAATGCTATCAGGGTATTTAGAGCAGGGACTTGGTCCTCTTGCCCGAGTCACTTCTAGTACTTCAGTGGTCCAAAAAAAGTGTGTGGGAAATCACTGGGATCCATGTTTTCACTGCTAATTCTGAGTGAGTAAACCCGAAATCGAAGCAGGTAGATTTTAGAAGCCCGCTTGGTATAAAGAGAACATACAGGACTTTGACTTCCAAGGCTGCAGCATCCTATCTCCAAAGCAAGTTGTTCTGCCAGCTATCATACCCTTCAGACTAACATCTCACCTTTGGATTCCCCCATTAGAACAGGTTCCAATGAGGTTTTGGTAAGTGCATTCCTGTTGGCTTGCTCTTGTGGGTTCTCTGGAGTCTAACGAGGCATTGTACTCATTAATACAGTTTTTCCTGTAGCTAGAATCCTTTAGCACTGGCCACCCTATTTTAATTAAACTTGTAGAAACTTAATCTCTTGCAGACCTACACACCGTATATGGTTAAAATAAGCTGAAAAGGACTGCCAGTTTGCCTGCCTGTAATCAAGCTCCAGTCTTTTCCAGTTCTCAAAATGAAATCTTACCTCTGCACATTCTCTGAAGCCAGCTTTGCCTGACACATTAGGGCAGAGAACAGCATTTCATTTTTTCCAAGTTTAATATAGACACAGAGCACAGTTTCTTACTATACAGTTAACTCCTATTGGCTTGAGAAAGTTTTACTTAAATTCTTCTAGGGAAATTAGAGCCCATAGACACAGAGCTTGCACGCGCATATACATGCCAAGAGACATGCGAAGCCTCATCACATCCAGCGAAAGAACTCCATTTGAAAATTAAAGACGGGTTCCAAAAGCTCTCTTCCTGAAGCACAGCTTTTGCTACGTAGTTAATTTTGCAAGGTTTGAAATTTTTCTCTATATATCCTCCTTTTTCTAATACCTTGAAAATGTCTATTGACAACATTTTTGATGCTCCTTTTCACTTTAAATTGAATCTTATTCCCCTTTCTCTTCACTCCCCCAAAATCTTCAGATTATGTCCAAAACTATACTCCATACACTGCAGAAACATAAAATAATTCCAAATCTTCAGTCTGCTCAATACAAATATTTCATTATGACCAGGTTCACTGTAAATGGGTCCAACGAGAGAGAATAAAACCAAGCAAACAGCATACATGTAGAGTGGGCCACGTGGCATCTACGCATGAAGGGAGAGAAAGAGGAAAGGGCTATATTTGCAAAACAAATATCTATGTTTCCAACAGAGGATGCAGGTCCCCACATGGCTGTAAGAAGAGGTCAATGTGTTATGTATCCCTCTATGGCCAAAACTATGGGGGAGATACTAATGTCTGAAAAAGACTGGAAAATCAGAGCAGGCAAGGGAGAAGGGAGGTTTATTAAATCAAATGAGATTCAGTACATAGCTCACTGCTATAGATCCTGAATGCAATATCCTACATGAGACGGATAAGGATATAGTCAGTGGGAGGTCCTTCCAAAGGGGGAAAATATACACCTATATTTTTATTTTATTCTTTTTTATTTTATCCCTTTCTATCTTGAACCTTTGCAGAAGGGAGGGGAAGTTTGTCTTGTTTCTACTTTTTCTCTGCTTAGAAAAAAGAAAACCAATTTCATTGCATACACTTACAAGAGACCAAAGCCAGAAATTCACAAGAAAGTGGCATTCAATCAGGAATTCGAGAATTAGTCTGGGAAGAGTTGGAGATGAAGTGTTCTGGGTTGTGGAGGCTTCTGAATTCATTTGCTGAAACTCAGTTTGCAAGAGAAAAGGGCCAACTTCCCAGCTTCTGCAAATGAAGCCAAAATAACCAAAGTCAAATTAATTCCACTGATTTACCTCAAAATCCCCTGGCTTATTTCTGGCTCATTCACAACCAACATTACTGACTACATCCCCTCCAAATGCGTACCTTTAAGTAGGAAAAACAAATTTCCATTTTGTAAGAATCCTGGTAGCAGAGAGCCGATATTCCTCGGTTCCTAATGAGCAGTGTTAATATGACACAAGAGATTTTTAATAACCATTAGCACAGGGTCTCTCCTATACAGTCCCACAGGTACAGCTTCCATACCTGCTCATTGTGCACAAAACACATAAAGAAAAGTCTGGTTGCACGGCTCTGACTGTCAGTGTGGGCTCAGCAGCAGAAAGACACAGTCACCGTGTATCATGGATCCAGTAATACAGTCAATATTAACACACAGTAGAAATTACGCAGCTATTTCCATGATTTACCCGAGCATGCTAACATTATGAACTGATACAAGAACAAAGCAGATCCGTTTATGTCCTGATGCTACCGATCCCAGATGCATTATATGAAAAGGCTGTAAGAGATAGACGGTAGCTCACAGAAGCCAGCAGAAATCTTTGGAGTGCCAGAAGTCCAGGAAACAAGGGTATCTAGCAGGTTATCAGTTAAACCAACTAAAATGCAAGGCTTGTATACAAGTTTTTCTGTGAGGCTCTGAATGCAGGATGGGGCCCATTTACATTAAAAACAAACAAAAAACCCAACCCCAAAACCCCACCAAAACCAAAACATAAAACAAAACACACCAAACAAAACATGCCACCGCTTTCAGAGATGTTTCACAAACATATTCCAGGTGAAGACAGTAAGATTTCTGTTAACTATACCAAGTTTTTTTCCCTACCCTGCAAACAAGGGGTAAATACTCTGAAAGTTAGATTTTAGCTTTAGACTTCAGACAGATACAAGCTCTCTGCCAGCATAAGCAAGTGGAGTTCTTAAATCTTTTGAAATGGAAAAAGAATCCAAAAGCACCAGGCTACTTTTGCTGACTTTTACCGAGATGCTGAGGCTCCTCAGCCTGTGCCCCTTCACATTTCCCCCAGCCCCACAGAGATCATGAGTCTGCGGCTGGCTCCAGAGCCCCCCCACTAAATTGTGCAACTTGTGGTTTAAAATTCCTGACGAACTGACAAAATTTCTGAAAGAAGCAGAGGAGGAATGAACAGCCTGGCTCTGCGGCGTGGGACTGCAGCTGGGGTGATCGTGTCACCCCTTCTTGTGAGCTGACCAAAATGATCATTTAATTTATTTAATGAGTTGTTTCTCTATATGGCTGTCTCTGTAAATTAACCAAAACAATGAATTAATGTTATTTCCAGGATGTGGGAATATATAAGCACATAGTAGGAGCTAAGTCTCACAATGCAACAAAGAAATTCCTCAATTTTAAAAAATCTGTAAGATAAACTATATCACTGTAAGGAAGACTGTCCATATTATGTGACCTGTAGCCAGGTGTGATCCGAGACCCCTCGTATTGCATTTTCACGCCATGTTTTTAATCTAACAAACTCAATGTTTCTACTGATATTGCCTGTTTATATTTTGTGCTCCCAAAAAAGCTACATCAGGATTGACATTGTGGTGGGTTATATCAGCACAAACATGTCTGCCCAATGTCACATCAATCCTAATAGGACTTTTAATGCTGGCTGCTGTTTTATGGGAATTTTCAGACACTATTGTGTATAGAGTATAAATATTTATATGACGTGTGTTTGTGAATACATGTACATACCCAGGACTAGCCAGCCCCAGTTTAATCAGCCAGTTTGAAAACTTCATTGCTTTCAGATGAAAAAGAAAATTATATTAACATATCAATAGCATATACATGCTGAGAGAGTGATTACCCTTTACATCTTCAGGATATCCAAGCACCCAGACAGGCCCAGCTCCATTAATACCCTATCTGAAATATTCTCTCGCGGTATCTCTCATTTCTCCCCTACTCTTTCTTCAGACTTTCTTCTCTCTTATCTGCCTTTCCTCTTTACTTTTTTCCATCTGTCTCATTTCTCTTTCCATTTCCCTGGTTCATCCATCTTTCCTCCCTTTTGTCATTCATCACTCCCCTGTCCTTTTTTTTTCTCCCCCCCTTCTCCCTTTTTCCCCCCCTCTTTCCCTCCTGTTCTCCTTCTCCCACCCCCGTTCCTCTCTGCCTGTTTTACTTGAAGTTTCCACCTTGTGGGTGCGTACTGCTGACTTCACATTTGCTGTGGTGTGAACTTCACATCTGTGAATGGATGACAGGAAAGATTAATAACCCCGCGGTCCCCTTCTCCTTGACTGTGGGCCTATCTAATGAATAAATATATAAATAAATAACAGAGCTTAAAAATCACCTAAATAGAGACCCAGAGCCTGGGAGAAAACAATATTTTGCTGAATCTAGTCTTTAAAAAAGGAAAAAAAAAACAACACCACTACAAAAAACCCCCACAACCTCTAATGATCTCTAGTTTACATACTCGGCAATTTTTTTCCTAAATACTTTATGGGAAAAAAGAAAAGTTAGAGGCAAAAGAATGAGCCCTTTCTCCCGAGCCAATTAAAGGAAGAGTGGTTTAAAAGCAATACGACTGAAGATACAGGAAATGTGTGGGCAAGAAACGGAGATGCCCCACAAAAAAAGCCAAGCTGTCAGACGGCGATATCCACATGAGACCCCTGTCAGGAACATCTCTCAGGCAGCCGTGTAGAAATCACACTGCAGAGCCATAACGCTAAAACCAGGAAGGTATTTCTGGCGAATTCCAGCTTTTCCATGCCAGCGAAAATCTCTGCCTTTGGCTCCAGACCCGGTCACACCATCCACAGCAACTTATCCAAATATGTGTTTCCCATCACAATTTAGGTTTGAATCAGTTTTGACCAGTTCCTCATTTGTAAGTTGATCATTTGAGTTGAGTCTGAAGTGAAAGCAGAGACAAATAGAGTGAGGAGCTCTGCATACGGTGCATCTTCAGTGTCTTTGGAAAAGGGGGAGAGGAGCTTTGTACCTAACTCATTCCTACGTTAATCCTTCACCTCTCTTTCAGTCTTAAGAAGATCTTGACAAGATCTTTTATTATTAAGAGGGGACCCATTGGTGGATAGCTATAGGAGACATTTCACCTGGTAAATGCAGCCTGGGGCTGCTGGAGGTCACATCAGCAACAAGTTTTCGGGTCTGCAGTCATCACCCCCAGGAAATCACACGTAAAGCACCGTTACAAATACTGCAGTTTGATCCAAAGACATTCAGCAGAAACTGATGCACACAACCAGCAGAAAGCAGGATTAAATCAGGAACTTGGCTCCACTTTCTGCTCTTGGGCAAAGTCTTTACCAGCATCGCCGAGTCCTTTGCACAAGCACAAACAGAGGAGTAACCCCCCACCCGCTCACTCATGTGTTTTATTACAATTTTGTTAAATACTAGACAATCTATCCAAGAGAGAACATCCCCTGTGTTTCATTGCCTGCTGCCCCCAGCTCTAATGCAGGCTGGGGGATGAGCATCTCTTGGCCATACTTTGTCCCAGAGCAGTTTATTCAGAGCTGAAGGAGACCAGAGATGGAAATTACCATGATTACGTGCCACCTCAAGAAACAAAAAGCCATAGTATGACAATCCTAACACAGCTCATTTAACCTCTGCTGCTTTTCCAGTCCCAGCCATCTTCCTTCTTTAGAGGAAGAACATCTCCTTCTACGTTTCCATCCAGCTGGGACAGAGATCTCCACATCACCCCGTGAAGGCTGCCCTCCACCACCATCCTGGGAAGCTACAGCAGCTCAGCATGGAGCTGTGCAGACCCAGAGACACGATGACAGCAGAGACAGCAGAGACACACCACTTTTAACACCCACTCACCCCCACAAGCCTGTTTGCTCTGCTGGGGTCTGAGGACAGGACCACAAATACATTCAGCGTTTGCAGAGCAGTTCTTCCTGACCCAGAGAGGAATAAATCCGTCCCAGGACTAAGATTATCTTTCACTTCACTCTGCATCACCTACTGCCACCCCCTCACCTGCCCTTCGCTGTGCCCCAGGACCATCTCCCAGCCCTGGCAGCAGCAGCAGGTTTTAGGAGGCAGCTGCGCTTGTTCACTTTCTGCTGCTCTCATTTTCACTTCCAGCAATGCTGCTTGCTGCTCTGCCCTGAGCAAGGGAAGAAGAAAACAGCAGGAAAAACTCACCCCTCTGCTGCCCTTCAAAACCTTGAATTCCCCCATCCTGCTGCACTTCAGCATGGAGGGAACTTCTAACAGGAAGGAGCCAAATCATGAGTCTCCTGCTGCAGGCAAACCCCCAGTTTCTCCCATCTTGCTTTGAAACACCTGAAGCTAATTGTGGCAGCAAGGTCCTGCCCTCAACAACCTCATTTGGGACACCTGTGCAGCAAAACCTGGCTGCTCTTTCTAAGGGAATCTGTGAATTTAACTCAGGTATTGCAATGGAGAAAAGCCTTTTCAACCTTCTTTAAAAAATGCCTTCTTGAAAAAAAACAGCATTGTAACAAATATAATCTACTGTAAATTGGTTTATTAGGTTAAGAGGTCTGCAGCTGCCTCTAACATCTGGTCTTTAAATAACGAAACAAAGAAAAACGGACACAAAGGCTGTCCCTGCTAACTCCTGTACACGTGGGGAATTTTACTCGTGCAAACTCACCATATAGGACCCATGAAATCATGTGGGAAAACCCCGAGAATAAATACAGATATCCTGTCATCTTTTTGTAGATATGTATGGCACACACACACACACACATTTTTTAAACAGTAGTTTTTAAATTACTGTTATTAATGAAGAAAAATATAGGGCCTAATCCTGCCGTGTTCATTTAGCAAAACAGCTGCTCTAATGTGCTGCAGGATCAGGCCCTGGGCAGCCAATTTTACAATTCTTTTCTTGCATTCCAATTTTAAAACAAAGCCATTTTTCTCCCTGGAAATTTTGCAATATCCATGAATAATAAACTGCTCTAAAATGACAGTGACCTTCAGGTTTTAAATTTGAAAAGAATTCTAGATGGAAAAAATAAATGCAGTGTAAATAACCACTGGGCGATTAAATTTATTTTTAAATAGCATCAAAGTTCAGAAGAAAGAGAATAACAAAGAATATCTCATACAGACACGCACAAAGGCTGTGTCTGTATAATTAGTTATCTAGCAGTAACCAAAGTCTTTTTTATATGATTGATTATTTCTGAGATTGCATCTTGCAAATCTGAACTAGAAATGCTTTTTGTGCAGCGTTCAAACATGAAGCTGTCTTTGGTAACACTACAGGCTGAGGATCCCAAACAGATATTTAATTTAGATTGAACAGGACACTTATGGCATGGTAAATAAATCAGTTTGTTAATGAAAGCCTTTTCATTGATGTTTAATGGCTGTCATATCTATGGAATTGCTGTTAATCCAAAATAAATGTGTTTAATAATCAATTGATATTTGTTTATAATGCAATAATTGTCTTATTAAATCAGAATGAAATGCCTATTAGGAAATGTTAACTTAAAGCTTTCCTAAGAATTCTGAATAAGGGTATAATTAATAATTCTCTTACTTCTTGAAAGGAGTAAGAAATTAATTGTCACAATATTGAAATGTATATTGTGAAACCCCATAAATAAGAACTTTGCATTGTTAAGTACAAAGAAGAGATGACTGTTCTTAAGAGCAGATTAAAAACTCTACATTATAATTATTACATTTAGTAGGATTTCTTTTACTGGGTTTTAATAATTCTGAAGTCTTTTTTAAAAATAAAATTGTTTGATGACTGGGAGAAGAAAAAGAAGGGAGAGATAACTTAATTTCTTTATTTCCTTACAGCTACTTGCAAAATAGCTGCTTTCAGTTTGACAGATTTTTCTTTCCAAAAGCAATTCTGTACTACTGAAAATTCCTAAGTTTTTTTTTCTTTTTGACTCCTTTTAAACGCGTGTTTTCTTTTAAAAGTCGGGGGAGGAAATAAAAAGATTACAGTTAACTCATTGGTTTTAATTGCAAACATATCCCTTCCCATCAGCACAGCACTTGATCAAAATGCCAGAAATAAATATATTAAGACATCCATCAGCTTCATGTCCTCACTGTCATTTTTTTAAAAGAAGTTGCAAAGCGTCTGTTATTCCCATCCGAAGGGCTGGGCTGAGTTGCACAGGGGTTTCTGCCGCTTTTCAAGGACTAAAGAGTTATTTGTTTCGATGGTGTCAGCCTCGCACCCACTGGGAAATGTCAACAGCAGATGCGGGAGAACCACCAGCTCCAGCTGCCGGGGACCAGCAGCAGCTGGGGAACATCACGCGGAGGAACGGGTTCCTGAGGCACTGCGGGGACCCAGGAGAGAGGCTCTAATCCGCACGTTAAAGCCAAATAATAGATGCTTGTGAGTCAGAAATATATTGATGGTCTTAAAGTGAAATTGTTTAAGAGAGGAACCCCAAGACGCTCTGGGCAGTTCAGGAGTTGCCCCTGCTTCGCTCCCTGCATTTGGCCCCACGGATGGTTTTTACAAATAGGGAGGAGAGTGTAAGAGCGGTTCAGTTTTATATAAGGAGTAGTGATGTTTTACAAATGAACTGAAAAGGTTTGAACAAAGTGACACCTCTTAGTCACCACTCAGGAAACTATAGTCTTGTTCACTTCTGCCAATTATCTCTATTAATGACCCGAAGCACGCGCAGACCTTCAAATTGTTCTTTTCCTAACATTTTTTAAAAAGAAAAGAAAAAAAAGGAATTTGGTGTGTTTCAAAGTCCTTTCAGACAGCTACTGGAGTTGTAAAAAGAAATAATGCCCACAACTAAGTGTCCAGGAAAAAAAAAATAAATCCACTGTTTCTTTGAGTTAGCAAATCGAAGAGAAACAAGCAGTGCTCTCACTCTTTCTTTTTGCCATTTGTGACGACATTTAGCACAGGAGTCTCCTGGCACGAATATTTATAGGAATTGCCAGTCCGGGGAACATGGATTTAGGACACAAAAATCTACGTTGCATCTGTCTTGTCAGGGCAGAAAAGTACCATCAGGTGTTCTCACCCTCCGTCAGACTGGAAGAATGGGTCAAAAAATTGCAGAAAAAGGACTAGGCACAAAGTATCCTGCACGCAATGAATAGAGGAACACATACAAAAACCAGACTGCTCGGACAGTTTGCAATAGAAAGGGAATAAATTCTCTTAATGAATTCTTCAGGATGCGCTGAGCTCTACCTTGGGCCGAGTCTATCTTCCACTCCAGCAAATGCAATTCCCCAGAAAGTTCCCGGCACTTTGAACAGGAGGTTTACTGCAGTGCCCGTCGGCGTGCTCTCAAAGTGTTACACCAGAGCCCAATTTCCCTGGAAGCCTGTGTTAAGTAGTTGAAATTTCTAACAAAAAAGTGAACTTCCATACAGGAGAAAAGCACATTTTTGGTAACTGATATTGCACACCTCAGCCCAGAGATTTCCTAAAGCTTTTGTAAAATATTTATTTGTGTTGCTTAAGTAATTAATAATATTCTGGGAGCCCATCAGCTTACCAGAATTTCATTGTCCTCTCTGCATGCGAGCTGGAGTGCATAAAAATAAAAATAAATTTCTTGTCGTTTGCAACTGCGTGTGTGCACAGTTATTCCAACCCAACTCCGGCGAGTCAAAAGAATCACCCTGTCTGTGCAATAGAACTGTAATTAAACACTCAAGCCCTGTCATAACAGCAGTCAGAGCTGAAAAGATCTGACATCCCTAGCACCAGTTCACTTGGAAAAGCAGCACGTTACAGAAGAGAGCTCGCTCCCTTTGAAGAGGAAAAAAAAAAAAAAGAGAGAGAAAAAGGGGAAAAAGAAATCATGAAGAAAAGCTATTATTTTGCACAGCAGAATATGGAATTCTTTCATTTCTTTAAAAATTCTATATAATTCAGGATCTAAAAGGCTTTGGTTTAAATTGCAGAATCCACTTCTCCTAATTCACTGCGCCGGTTGAAATTACGAGGCAAGAGGACCACCTCAAAACATCATTTATTCCCTTTCACGCGCAGGAAGGCCAGCACTTAACGTATGCATATAGACCTGGGGAGGTTTGGGGGCTTCCTCAGCAGAGCCAGGGTGTCAGGGAGAAGAACGATGTGGTCTAACACCGTCTTCGGGATGCCAGCCACCCCGAAGACTGAAAAACGTTCCCCTGTTACAATCGTAAAAATAAAATGAAAGTTCTGAGCTTAAAAAAGGAAAAGTAAATACCCTGGAATAGCAACGATATATTATATTTTACAATTATAACATCTATAACATTTACCATTTAAAAACGAATATAAAAATTAAACTGAGTGAAAAATTAATAAAACCCCTCATTTCCAGGTCTCCAAATGGCTTTTCCCTTGGATCGAGCCCGGCTCCGTGCACAGCCCCAGAGCTCCATCTTGTGGCTTTGCTGTTCCCAGCAAAGGAAGAGAATTAAAAGTAATTTTGACATAAAATCACTTTAAAATGCAATTTCTTTTGCTGGCATCACACATAGAAGCAAGGCAGAGAAGGAAAACAGACAACAAACTATTTTTCTCTGTATTTTGCTGTACAATGTCATCAACATTTTTGCTAAAGGAAAAATTCTCTGCTTTTTCCTAACCCACAGCCCATCGCAAAACCATTGCCAACAGCAGGACCTAAATTAAATAACCCTGTGGTCTGGGAGAGAAAGTTGCTGGGCTGGAGAAGGGCACAGCACAGAGCGGAGAGGCCACACAGCTCCCAGTCAAAACCAGTTTGCAGCCGTTTGTCACAATTACCTCTCTCCCCACAAACGCCCTCCTTAATCCCAAAAGAAAAGGGATATTTGGGCCAGACCTCCTGCATCCTGAGCCCAGCAGTTATTTTCTACTTGTATTATTTACCACTTTGCAACCTTTGCTGTTGGACGCCAGCAAGTTTCTGACCCGACTGTTCTCACCTCATACAAGAGCTGCACCGTCCATGGGATGGCTCTGGATCCGCTCACTCTGTCACCCACCTGCAACCTCTGCTCACACTCTGCTGCCCAGGAGATGCTCAAGGGTGAATTTGTAGGTGTCATGGAAAAAAAGAGAGAGATTATAAAAGACAAATAAAAATTAAGAAGGCACAACTCATTTGATGAAGAAAAGCTTCTAGCTCTGTCGTAAAATGGGGCTGTTTCACTGTTGCAACACGAAGTTTTGCTGCCTTTGGAGATGCAAGGTTCTGCTTAGACTTTACTCAGATACAGATAAAGCAGACAAGTCTGCTCCTGTAGAGATTTGTAATGTGATTTTTTTTTTTTCAATCCTGAATCAGGAACAGATAAATCCCAACCTTATTGTTGTTTCCCCACTCTGAAATGGGATCCTCCTTAGTAGGCTATTGATCCACGTCCCACAGGAAACCATGCTCAAAATTCAGATCTCCTCTCTGTTCTGCTCAATCAAGAGGCATCCCTGAAGATGTATTTTTGGGAGGCTTATAAATCTTTGGGCCTCATTAATTTAAAATCAAGCCAAGAAAAAAAAAAAAAAAAGAAAAAGAGAGATTTCTTGTAGAACCATCTCCACTATGTGACAAAGGGGCAACACAAGCCTTACAATGCACTGTGCATCTTATCAAAATATCCCATGGAGAAGCCAATGGCTCTATGAATTTGCAATGAAGCAAAGTGTCTGTTGCCTTTAGGTGACAGGTTTGAAGCTGGCCAGGTTGCCACCCAGCAGCAGAACCTCACCCCTAACTTTTTACTACCTGCACAGGTTATATCAAAATCAAGGAGTCCCTGAGAGTTGGCCAGATCTTATAGATGGGTCTACTCAGTAAGATCAAGGTGCTGGGGAGAAAGAGGCCACCCTGCAAGGTCTGGTGCTGAGCAGCACATGTAGACGAGGAGACGTTTCCCTGCTGCAGGCACAGCAGGAGGTTGTTCCCTCGTCACCCTCATTGCACAGAGCCTGGCCATCGCCCACAGCAGCAGGAATGTCTCTGCTGTCCTTGGGAGGCTGGAGGTGGGAACAGCTGGCTCACCCACAGCTAAAAATAATCAGCTTCTTCCTACATGTGATAGGAATCTTAGGAAACACATTGTCAAGTTCAGGGAAGGGCTAATGGCCATTTTCCCAAATCCATCTGTCTTCTGGCACACGGTTGTGCAACCTTTGCTCATCCTGGGACAGGACTTCAGGACTTCTACTGGGAATAATGTCACTGTCCCGGATTAAAAGGAACATAATGTATGAAAAGGAACAGGGAGGAGCAGGAGGGTGGGCTGCAGCCCTGGAGATGTTAGAGGACCTCTGCAGAACAGCCAAGGCCACATCACCAGCAACTCAAAGTCCACAATTAAGTAGAATAAAAGCAAAGCCAAGGGAAAGGATAGTGCCGTTCAAGGGAAAAGGACAGTAGCTCTCAGAGAGGAATTTTTTTTTTAGAGGAAATATTTCAGAGCCATAAGGCAGAGGAGCTGAGGGCTGCACAGGCAGCTGGGTGGCACCCAGATGACGTTTGCCAAGGCTTGGGAGGGTGTCCGGAGGCAGAGGAAGCCTATGGAGGGGCTGAGGGTGGCTAAAGCAGGAGGAGACATCACAGGCAGACACGGTGTGGGTGCCCTGGCAGGACAGCAGCAGCGCAGGAGGCAGCCCAGAGGTGTGGTAGCGCTGGGCTGACTTCTCAAACTGAACTGCCTATTGCAGATAGGGAATAACTGCAGCGAGGGCTTGGGACTAAACAAATCTGAACTTTTCATCTGTCCTCGGGGAGTATGAAGAGAAGAAAAAAAATCATATGTTGGACAGATGCAAATTTGGGGTAAACACACAAATAGGATAACTAGACCATGTACACATTTGTATCTCTCTCTTTTTTCTAGACTCATTTATACAAAGAGCTGTATTTATGTTTCAAAATACTTCCCATCAAAATAACGTGAGAGGATCCAGGAGTTGACTGACATCTTATTTCTCTGTGTTTGCATTTTTTTGCCATGCAGGGCGTAATCTGGTTCTTAGGGAGTTAATGCACCTGCCATTCCAGTGCTGACAAGCAGTTTTTCAGAGGAACACTGAATTTTTTTTGTTTATTTATTTATCTAAGGAGCCCTGAAGATTGTACTCAGGAGACTTCTTGAGTACTGCCAATAACTAGCAGGTACCACCACATGTACGTTTTTGACTGCACCATGATTGATGGTGCTTATTTGTGGCTTGCTGCCTAAACCTCTCATTTTCCTTTGCTTTGTGTCTCTCTCACTAGGGCTTTCTTTTTTGGTGGGTTTGGGGTTTTTTTTTAATAATAAAGACACTTTAGCCATTTGGGTTCGGGGGAAGGGGAAAGAAGCAGCACAGGAATGATTTATTCAGTGGCTCTGTTGTCTTTGATCTGCTCTATTCCTAGGAGAGTTTCAGAGCAGTGAGCGGTCAGGGGGGAGAAATGGAGACCTACGGGCAGGGAGGACTTTGGTCTGATGAACCAAAGCTGTGGACACAAACTGGCAAAACCCCACAGGAGCACAGCCAGAGGGAAACCCATGTCCTGGGTTTGGTCCTGCTCCAGGGTCCATGCTGAACTTCTTCCCTTGACAGAGTCAAGAGATGCAGCTAATCCCATGGGCAAAAAGATCAGTCTCCGTTTCTGTACCCCTCCTTCCCCATCTTCACCTCCTTGCAGCAGAGAGTCTGGGGATGAGAAGCCTGTATAGGAGACACGAGGCTCTAGAAACCAGCAGAAGTCTGTAACACTCACCCAGTACAAACCTTCACTTGCCCGCCCACCCTTTATAAGCCTCTGTCCAACTGAGCCAATCTTAACAGGCTTACAGTGAACCCAGACAAACCTGGATGCTAGTTCTCCTTCAATTCCACAGATGACTAATTGCTTTTATCACTTTTTCTAACCCCCTCTACACCTGCACAGCACACTGGGGAGAGCCAGAGGAGTGTTTTCCATTTCCCTCACACACAGGTTAACCTGCTACTTTTCTTTCAAAGGAAGAAAATTGATCTGATGAAAGCTTAAGCATGAAGCGCCTGGCAACAAGACAGAAATAGCAATAGGTCTACCAGGAGATCATTTGGATTTTGCATGGCTGAATCGAGCCAGAAGTCCCTGCTTTGCTCCGTGAGGCCATATGGGAGCTATTCGCGCCAGCACAGCCAGAACAGAGCGTGTGGCACAGCCTCTGCACCGACCGAGACAAGCCACGAACAAAGACCCAAAGCCTCCAGCCTGGAGAAGTTCAAAGCTCTTGACACCTCATCCACAAGGCGAGCCTGCAAGGAAATCAAAAGCCAAATGAATTTCAGCCAGATACAGGGGCGCCGATTTCCGGCACTTTTTTTACAAAGACGTCTCCATGTGAACACGCACGTGCGGTACACATGTCCAACACATTGTGCTGCCACCGCCTGCTGCCGCGTCGCTTAAACATGGAGCAAAGCAGCTGTACTCGATGCCATGCTGCTCTCTGCAGCTGCTTTCGTTTTCCCCTGAGCATCAAATGCCACAGGGTGGTGTTGGGTGGGAGATGCATGAGCATGTGTCAGCCGAGAGAGCAGCTCATTGCTGCCTGGGGTATCCACAGCACGGTGGGAAAAGACAAACACCTCCTTGTCTAGGTTACAGCTAAATTCAGCCTTGAGTAACTGCCCCCTCCTTGGGGCTGAAGTAACACCACAGAGCAGATCCAAAGGGAAAAGGGGAAGGAGAGGTGATTTCCCACATCATTGGCTTCAAAGGGGCATCGTGACTGCAGGATACATGCAGAGAAAAGAGAAAACACAACCGAGTGACCCCCAGCAACGAGCTGAGCACTGCTGACTCTGCACAGCATCATTCCTGGAGCAGAGGAAAACTAGAGAGCCTGCAGCAGGCAGTTGGAATGGATATACAGGATTCAAGCCCAGGAAAGACAAGATGTTCTTCCCACACCTTTGTAAGGCAGGAGTGACTCCAGGGCTAGCACAGTGCCTCTGATGCAAGCTCATGAACAAGCAAAACATCCAGTTACATATCACCAAAAACCTAACCAGAAGGATGAAATGTATGTCTGAGGCCACTAGCCCCTCTCAGCCCTGTGCTCCACACACCAGCTCCTCAGAAGAAACCAGTGTCACCACCCAAGTCCCCAGAGCTGCTCCTCTCCAGCACAGCAGCGCTGCAGTGTCAGCCCATGAGGAGTTGATGAAATCACACAAAATCTCTGGCCATCCACCCCGACAAAACTGTTCAAGTCCCTTGGGGTAAAGTTCTTACCCACCACCCCAGGCTGCTTCCCACGCAGGTGCCTGAGCTTCCCAAACCCACCCAGAAACAGGGGCTAATGCAAAACTTTTGCCCTTGCACCCACCCGAGAGCAGAGGAATGCAGAGAGTGCTGCCCAGCCACGCTGCTGCTGGGCCTGGAGACGTGCCTGGACACGCTTGGAAAAATCACCCTCCCGGTGCCTGAGGCAGCCGCTGCAAAATGGTCAAACAGTCCCACCTGCAGGGAGGAGGAGAGCTTGCAGGCGGTGCCTCCAGCCAGAGTGGGCTCTGGTGGGCTCCGGCTCACACCGCTGGGTCACCAGCTGCCTCTGCTCAATTGAAAACAGATTAATGAGGATATTTTTTAAAAATATACGAGAAAGAAGTCTTTAAAACTTGCAGAAAGATCCAGAGGATAGGAAGGCCAGGCGTGCACAGCAGAGTAGCTGAAACCAGGACAAAACCTCACCTGGAGTCACACAGGTACCGAGAGACACGGGCGGGAGTAAAGCTGGGCAGGGATTCAGCAGAAGGAGCTCAGAGCCAGGAAGACTAGCTGCACACTAGTATGGGACTGAGAGTTTAGCTCCCCAGCTGGCTGCAAGAAAGGAGAGTTTCCAGAAACCAGTACACAGGTAACACTCAGGTGTCCACTGGGACCAGTTCGTCAGGGCTGTAAACTCATAGCAAAGGACTGCTAGATTTGTTTGCCACCTATTTATAGATTTCTTGGTAAAAGGTGTCTCCTGGATAGAGAATTTCTCCGTAGTATTGAAACAGCCACGGCAAGCTAGTTCATCACAAACTATGAGATTTATCCCATTAATAAACCATTGCAGAACCACGAGGGAAAGGCATTTGTAAACTGCACAGTCAGACATCGCAATCTTGCCAACCCAGAGTGTGGCAGGGTGACCACAGCTCCCCCAGAGATGAATCAGTTGCTCACCTGGTTCATTTTCTCTCATGCTATAGTACATAAGAGGAAACAGAAAGTAAGCGCAGCCCAACCTGTTGTCAGTACCATCGGCCCACTCACCTGCCAAGGGTCCTCACAGGGCAGGAGGGGACACAGCAGTGGTGGCCACCAACCCCAGAGACCACGTGGACCCCTGACATCCTGCTGATGGTGCACACATGGGCACAGGCAGGTTTCAGGGCAAACCCCTTTTTAAGGTCATAGACACTCTGCATGGTCTGTAACAACATCTACAACTGACCTGGAAACATTCATTCCAGGAGGAGAAAAGCTGTCCTTTGTAAGTTTTTCCCTAGTTTGGCAACAGAGACAATCTCTAATTAACATTTTAACAGCAGGGTCACTTACTGAATTAAAGGTTCTCAGGTATTCAGGAAGCCCAGGTTATTTATCCTGGATCCCACCTGGGATTTGTTCTACTGGTGCTAGTTGGTACACCAAGAAATATCCCCATGAGTCCATACGTCAAATCCTTCACTCTTTCTGCATCTCAGTTCCTGATCTGAAAAACAAAATAAACCCTTCTTTTCTTTTGCTCTGCTGATTTAAACTGTAGTTTGTCTAGCAGGAACACCATCCCTTGCAGCTCCCAACAACACTGAGTCCTTATCCCTGGTGGGGTCTGTGGAGCAGCCTGCGTGCAGTGAGGTGGCAATTGGACTCTCATCATAACCTCAAAAATTGTTATACGTGCACCATCCTTTGTGCTAGTGTGCTTAATTTTAAAAAGTGAGAGGAAATAGCCCCAGGATCAGCAGTGGGAGCTCACAGTATGAGAAGTGTTGCTTAAGGACAGGGCAGCTGAAGAAAAAGGGACGTGTTTCCTTAGCTGTTAATTTGTGGTGGTTCCCTTAAAACCAGCACCACAGTAATCCAAAATAGCTGCAGCCACGGCTTTTACTGCGTATTATGGCATCTGCAAAAGTGCTGACAGGGACAGCTGACAACCGCTCCGCGATGTAATTCACACCATAACATCATCTCCCAGGCTCTTGGGTTCCTCATTGAAAAATTATGTGATGCTTTTTTGGAAATCCGGTGCCAATTTATTGATACTCAGCCTGTGCCAAATAATGAGACCTCCAGTAAATTAGCTAAATTTTTAATTTTTTTAAATAAAGTAAGGTCTGTCTCAACTCTTTCACCCACGATGTTAAAAGTCAGTGAATTCTTCAAGAAAAGTGTTTATCATCCGCCTCTGTCTCCCTGTGTGAGTAATTCTCTGTGTAACATTCCTGACTCCAGCCTGCTCACTCTCAGATTTCTCTCCTGAGCTGTTTTATTTGCTAAACCCTACACCAAACCATAGCAAAGAAAAATTCTGACACTCAATAAACTCTTTTTAGTTTCTTTCACAACATAAAATGCATCTAGAAGTTGGAGCCTAGCAGTGATCTGCCTCTTTATGGAATAGATCAACTTGAGATATTCCTTACATCAAATATTTTATTTCACCTCTTCTTCAGCCTCTTTGAGTCAGTTGTAAGACACAAGCATTATTCCCAACGTAAGTTCATAACCACCACTGAGTTCCCAATATCAAGCCCTATATAGGATTTTCCACGTCAGATCAGACTTCTGTCTCACTAGATTTTAAATACAATACAGGAGACCAAAAAAATTAAAAAACCACCACAGTACACATAAGGCCTTCAAAGTCTAGGCTCTGCTACCAGTTAGCCAAGACTGGATTAGTCCAGGTTGCATCTGGCACCTACTCTGTAGGAGGCAGAGAGAAGCCCAAGTACTGTAAAGCCACCAGTCAGCACGGGACACTGGTGCTGTGGGAGCCAGGGACCAACTTGTCCAGCTGTAAATTCAGTGCTGGAATCAGCCCAGCTCCAGTGTATCCAGCTATAAGCATGATGATGGTCATAAAATTACCTAGCTAGCTCCATTAAAAAAAATATATTTTAAACTCTGTTACATTGGTAACCCGAGCACATTTCTCTGTGTTGTTTAGATTATGGGGCATAGGAAGAACCTGCACAAAGTCAAACTTTTTTGCCTCTGTCACTGCTCAAACACAGTCTTATCACAGAAAAGACACCGTGATCCTCTCATTCTGTTCACATTCCTGGTCTGTGTGTTGAATTTCAGCACGCAATAAGCCACCAGAAACCTTGGGGATGAGTTGATCTTTGGCTGGCTGCTTTGTTCCTGCTGCGTGCCTCTCTCCCAGGTTGCATCTTATGTCTGTAAACCGGGAAGGATAAGAAAACACCAAGAGCATCTGCTTGAGGCTGGGTGGGGAGAGCAGGAGCGAGGATGTGTTGGCTGGGATGGTTCAGAATCCATCCCCTGGGTCTGGAGCTCAGGCTGAATAACATGTGAGAAAGGAGATGGGCCAGAAGGGGAAGGGAAAAGGCAACCGATTCTGGGATTCAGAGAAACCTGCCCAAACAGCAACCCAACCTCAGTATCTTATTTGCGTGCCTGCAAAATACCATGAACGTGAACAGTGGGGTCCTTGTTAGACCCAAACTGTTCACATTTCCTTTTAGTAAACCTCACGTAAATGGCAAAGTGCACCCCCCAAGGAGCGCCGTGCCAGAGCTCATGAGCTCTGCCCTCTTGTCACGGGAGCCATCTCCTTGTGCCCTCTGGGAAATGCACTAGAGTCAGGAAACAAAGAAAAACGGATGGTTAATTCACCCACAAATTAATAGACTGCTCCTTCTGCAGCTTTGTACCAAAATCTACTTCTCTGTCAGCTTGGTAGTTTTGATGTAGTTAAGTTCAACTCTTCCTGATAAATGTTTATTTTTAATATCCATAGGAAGGAGATTATCTTAAAAGAGTATTAGACACTAGACGTTTAGCTATGACTTCAAGTTATGTCCTTAGAAAAAGGTTTTGCGAAAGCACATGAGGGTATATTTTGAAGCTGGAAATCAAACCTAAATGTATTTTCTATGAGCAACTTTAAAAAAATTAAGTGGGAACTATTGTGACCAGTTGAAGTCAACCATAAGCCTCTGGTCCTCCTGGAAAAGGCAGCCCCATCCCCTCACCTCCAGCTCAGTGCTTAAGGCAAAACCTCACCTTTTTGTGTCCTGGCCAGGTCCGTTTCCAGCATCACCCCAAAATCCCAGCAGAGCGGTGGCACCAGCGGGAGCGTGCAGCCAGGGGCACCCCTGGGGCCGCTCTTGCCCCCGTTACAGAACTGCACTTCTAGAAGGTTTAAAATCTACGTTCACATTACAAGAGAACATGTGATACAAGATCTTTGTAAAACAGATGAAAATCATGACGCAAAATGGATAAAGAGAGATTTAATGTTCTAAACACAAAAAAATGGAGGCACGGACATTTCCCTGCGACAGAGCCAGAGGAGAACCCGTGCTTTGGGATCTGTCCGCGCTGCTGAAACACGCTGCCTGGAAGCCCAGGGCTCCTCCCAGCCATTGCTCCTGAGTTACCGAAGTCAAACAGGGCTCTGAGAAAGTCACTAAGGACTTTCCCCCAGCCACCACCCCACCGAAAGCTGCTCTTGGGAAGGAGCATGTGCCCAGTGCTGACTTTTGTGGGTTTTCCTTCAATCAATTCAAATTACTTGGATGCAGTTTGCTTTTTGCTGCTGAACATGACAGTTCCATATATATTGACACTGTATAGTATATTTACTCTAGTTCAGCACAATCGCTGGTCCCCAGCATTTAAAGCTACAGTCCGTGTTCAGTCTGTATGGGTTTAACATGCCAGCACCATATGGCAGTCTATAATCAGCTGCAGCATTGTACTTCAAACCCACTGCTGCATTTATAATGTTATTGTATGCTGCACAAACACCAATATTTAGAAAGAAAAATGTCCTTTTTATTGGACTCCTGCTGATACCCCAGCTGTTAGCCAAAGCATGCAAAGGGTTCCTCTTTTTTTGCATTCGAAAAAAGAGCCCCAAGCATTTTTTAAAAATCTTACATCTGAAAGGTACATTTTGTCCTGCCCCAGTAGGTCTGTATGACTGAGTTCAAATGTGGTTTTTTATTAGATGAATTGCATCATTAAATTACATTATAAAAACTAAAAATGCACCATTAATTTTCAAAAACAATAGTAAATACATCTCATTTCTGATACACGATTCTGCATTTAATTTTTGCCCTGGGCCACATTTTTCTAACGGGCTCACTGTCTTCCATTATGCAGACTATACAAATGGAGCTAAATTGCTGAAGTTGGGGGGGATCGGTTCATTGGGGGGAAGGAGATATTGTTCAAATGTCTAATGTGAAAATAAATGAATTTCTAATCGGCTGTTGCAAAAAGAAAAATTACTTTTTGATCTCGGCTCAGCCAAGCAAGAATCTACCTAGCTGGGGTAATAAGATACAATGGCATCGTATGGGATGTGGAGAGAGACAAAAGGCGAGACAGACAGACAGACAGACGGCAGTAAATGAGGTTATCGCCTTTAGTTCTGTATGAGTAGCATTTCTTAATTAAATGGACAGAGGTCCCACCAAACTCAAACCCCGTTGCTGCAGGGTCTTTGCCATTAACGTGGCTGCAGCTCAAGCATCCATAGATTGCAACTGTTCAGAGGGGAAGCGAGAATTAGAGGGAGCGCATCCGTCTGTAGGGCAGGGGGTGAGCAAGCGGATGGAAGCAGAAGGGAAACAACAATCTCCAAACTTTTACATGTGCCACAAATGGGTGAGCCAAACCTTGAAAAATGTCTCAACAACACGGCGAAGGCTGAGGACGTGCCTGCGTGGTCCATGGCTGCAGCCTGCCATCGTGCCACGTCTGTCTGCTGAGAGAGCCGCTGGCCAGCCTGCGCTTGTGCTTTGCAAACCTGCCCCCAGCAGAAAACTATAAACGTCTTCTGTTTGAAAATGTCCTTCAGAATGGAGGCCTGCAGCCCAACCCAGGGCATGAGCAGCTCCCAAAGTCAACTGTGTGCCCCACCAGATCTCCTGTCCTGGTCTGCACCCAGCAGGGGATGTCCCCTGTCCCAAAGGGCCATATCTGCCTGGACAGGGAATGCAGACTGGGAGACAAGGAGCTGCACCACCAGGCTCCTGAGGACCTGATATCCCCACTAGACACAGTTCAGAGGGTTTTTTGCTCCACATTAGTCCCAGCCTGGTCAAAATGCCCCTTAGTGGCTGCAGTCACATGCTTGAAGAGCATTTTCCATTTCACTTGGGTTTAGAGGAATTTAGGTTAGACACGCCAAGAGGTGAAAGCAAACCAGGATGCTGTAAGTGGAGACAGCCAGGAGATGTGCTTCAAGAGTGCCTTCCCAACCCAAAGTACATAGCAGCTATCGGTGCACCCAGAAAGCCCCTAGCTGCCAATGTCTGAGCAACTGAACACAAAGGAGATGACAGAGAGATGGAGAAAGTCACGTCCTTCAGGAGACAGGCAAGGAAGACTTGAGCCCCAGGCTTATGCAGCCCACCCCATCCCTGGAGGGGTTCAAGGCCAGGCTGGATGAGGCTTTGAGCAACCTGGGCTGGTGGGAGTGTCCCTGCCCATGGCAGGGGGTGGCACTGGATGGGCTTTAAGGTCCCTTCCAACCCAAACCAGTCTGTGATTCTGTGATTCTATGAAGTGTTTTGTGAGTAATTTTCTTCTGCCACCACCTACCCCTATTAAAAATTACTGTGTTTTTTGTGGTAAGTATAAAACCTACCCAGTAAAATTGACAAAAGCTGTGGTGTTGGTGTCTATAACCATAGAATAGCGTAGCGATATGATCAGGTAGTTATGGCTCAGTATAATTTTACACACAAACTGGTTGAATCCCTCTTTGTGTAAGAAAAGTGCAGAATAACTGCACAGAATTACAGCTCTCTACATTTAACACTATACTAAACAGTTTACAATTTATATTATTAATTTTTTTTATTACAGCAATGATGAGGGGTCAATGCAGAATGAGGCCCTGTACAGTAAAAAAAATCCTTTAAGGTCTGAACAGGCAGGTCAGACTGCACGGGAGAAGGGAAGGGAACATGTGGACTGAGCACCGGTGCAGTCCGTGATGCTCCTAATATTTTGTGCTGGTTTTGTGGAGCTGGGATATACAAAAATTTAAGGGAAACCCTCAGGAAAAGAGGAGAATCAGAAAGAGAAAAGAAAATAAGAAAAGCCCATATATGGAAAATACAAAGAGACCTACTGCTTTTTTTTTTTTTAGTTAGTTTTAATACAAACACATGTTCATGCACAAGTCTGATGTTCCTGTGAGCCCTGTCTCCTGGATCAGCCAGATGAGTGATGGTACTTCACCCTCTTAAGTTAACAACCATGCTCCTGCTTTCCATCCCTCTTCAATGCCAAGCAGCAGTGTGATGCACCTTTTTTATAATCCGCTAATGGATAAAAAAATACTCACCACATTACCCTCAGATAACCTTGTCAAACTGCGACAGGAACCACTTTGCTCCACATATCCCTGTTTGAAAACTTCTGTGCCAATTAATTAACAGGCAACAATTCCACACAAGTCATCAATGATAAGAGTAGAATAGTGTGGAAATGTGTGCACTTGCCCTGTGAAAATATTCAAGGTTAAAAGAAAGAACTCTTTTCTGCACCTGTAGGAGAAATCTTTAAAAAGAAAGAAAAAGCAATGTGTCCCAACTTGCCAGTGCCAGCAGAGCACGAGGAGGGCAGGACCTGCTGCTGCTCCATGAGCACACTGCAGAGGCTTCCCCTGGGTCACAGCTCTACTCACTGCTGGAATAGATAAGCTCAGGATTTTAAATCATTAACTACTTACAATGAAATTCAGAGAGAAGTAAAAACCAGTGCCATTGCCTCAAAATAGTCAACAGCCTCCGAGAGCAGGGCTCTGAAAGCAGCCTGCCCTCATCCCACCTGAGCGTCTGAAGAAGCCTCCTGCCCAGGGGGTTACAAATTGCCTCTGGGTTAAGGCAGAAACCTCATTCAATGCAATCCTGTATCTAGAAACCTCCCAATTGAAGGCATTACTCAAATTGATATATTCCTGGAAAAAATCCCTGTCACAAATTATCAGCTTTTTCCCCAAAATAGTTTTGACTAAAGTCTTTCTGACTGGCTCTAGACATGGGAGATGCTGGTGGGCTGTCCAAGGAGGCAGTGAGCCATCCAGCACTTGGGAGAAATAAAGCAGGGAGATCTGTAGGCAACTTGGAAATTAGTGGCCAAGGTCTTCTCCCACCCTGACACCCCCGTGGGTCCCAGCAGCGGGGCTGGGACTGAGGTGCACTAATGCTGCCGCAAACCTGGTTACCCAGCTCTCTGTAAGGGGGGCACCTGAAACACAACGTCTAAGCCAAATGGAAATGAAAAGCAGCTTCTCTGGTTTGGAAAGGGGCTGTGAAATCATCTCAACCTTTCTCTGCATAGTAGCCGCTGCAGCAAATCACTCCCCAAAATGCATAATTTAAAACCAGCAGCACGTATTCATAAGTTATTAGCATGGCAGCACACACACTGCTCCTCTTAGTTAAAGAGTGTGGAGGAATATTAAAGATGTGGAAAAAATATTAAAAACATTAAAAAACAATCCTACTTGTAACGCACTACAGCCCTACGAGACGGAAAAACATTGTGATAAGATGGGGCTGGTTGTAGCCCAGGAACTAACTCACAAGCTGTGGTGTTCGGAATTGACTGACACTGCTCACAGCCCTCTCCTAGGAATGCTTCCATTGCAAGAGTGAAGAACAGCCACAACTGGACGGTTTAACACGCACAAAATTATTGACATTGTCTTACCTGCTCACAGCCGGCAAACCAGGGAACAGCAGATTGAACCTGGGTAGTAAAAGCCCTGGCAAAAACTTACACTCTCTGCATGTCCAAGTAACCAACCTGGGAAGAAATGACTCCAAGTAGACACCGGGGTGCAACACCAGAAACATGAGCTGAATTTTCTCTTCTTCAGCCAAGGAATCTGCTCTCACTTTGAAGGCTTTCCTCAGAACCGCAATAGTTGGAAAACAAAAGAAAAAATAAAGGTGATTATTTTAATTTGGATAAACTGCAAAGGCACACAACCACCCAGCCTGAGCCCCCTCCAGAAGGGACCCCAGAGCAGCTGTTCCCCCTCCCCAGGCCACAAAACACTCACCCACACCCTGAAAAAGCTCAAAGGTCTCCCACACAATACCAAAACAGCCACAAACTAGTGAGTGGTGCAGAGGAAAGGAGAGAAGAGCAGCATCACAAATCGCAGGGACTGACAGGTAAAAGACCCCACCAGTGCTAGCAAACACCCCTGCCTCGTCCTGCTGCAGCTGCACCCCATAACGTGATCCCTTCCCCATTCCAACCCAGCAAAGACTTTAACTTGGAGGATGAAGCAGGATCTGTCAAGGAAGCATCTCGGTTATTCTCAATACCAGCAGAAGCACCAGAATACACTGCCAGCCTCCTATTTCCTGCCATTTTTCTAACCTTCCTAGACATTTTTCATTATATTTGCTCCCATACAATTATTTTTTTTAAACATAGGTAAGCTAATATTGCCATTTCCTTTTATCCAAGTTGGTAAGAGGGGTAATTGGGGCTAGAACCTTACTGAAACAAAAAAAGCAACTTTTCTTTGCTAGGAGTCACCCCAGCTTTACAAACATTTTCCACAAGCAGCAAAACCTTCCCCATAAATCAGCTCCAAGCTGGAACTGACGCAGGGCTGGAGCAAAAGCAGAGGCAGGTCCCCGATAAAGTGCCGTACACATGCCAAATCAACTCTGAGCTGGCTCGAAGCACAGCCGTACCAAAGCAGCCCCATGCCAGAGCCACCCACACCCATCCCAGCTGGGTGCAGAGCACGTCCCTGAACCAGACCTGACACTACTGCCTCTATACATCCTCTCCAGGGCGGTATAACCACTGAACACTCACGCAGCCTAAAACCTGCTGGGGCACTGGCTCTTTACCCAGCATGGGGCTGCTTGTGAAAGACAGTCTCTGCCCACGTGGGGGTTGCAGAATCGGGCCCTTACAGCTCGTCTTTGAACGAACATCCCAGATTCACCACACTGTCATCGCAGTTTAGGTTTTTTGTTAATGCAACACTAACATACACATACAGCCAATTCTACATCCATTTCCTGATCAGCAGCCTCTAGATCACTAAACAGATTTTTTTTCAAGCAGACTCTATTTTTAGAGTGCATATTAATTACCCTTAAGCAGGTGCAAAATCAACCTGTTTATTATTGTTTCTTTGAATCCTTAATGGTAGCTGCAAGCAAATAAATCTAGTTAATGCAATAAAAGGATTTATTGTCACCCAAATTTACACCAACAGTTTAATCATAACACCTTTTCATCTGACAGACTTTCTCGAGAACAATTTGCCCCACAATTTGTCAGCAAGGAAATGGCCTTGTATAAATGCTGGGAGAAAATAGATGCTAATACGTGGCACAGTCTTTCATTCTTCTAATTGCCCAGGGAGTTTAAGGGAGACAGACTTATTTACTCACAGTAGGAAGCGTGCTGTAATAAATTATCACTATTACGGACCTAAATAAGTCCCTGACAGCGACAGAACTGAAGGTGGAAGGGAAGCAAAGGGAGATGACAGTGTCCTGAAAATGAAGATGCCGGTAAGTGGGTGTGTGAGGGCACGTACACCCGTGTTAGCGATAACGGAACTGAATCGTTAATATTCAGGATGCATAAGGGAGCCCTGGCAGACATTCCTTGCATGTTAAAGGGCCTCTCGGTGCTCAGTCCCTTTAGAAGAGAGGCACAGAAGAGGCTGGGGCACAAGCATCCTCCTTCCACATCGCACGCCTGCCAAAGGATGTCTGACCTTCTCCAGCGGCTGATGCACGCCTGGGCTGGGGTGCAGTGCCTCGGCACCCCGAATCGGCTGGATTCGCCTTGCCCAGCTCGCTGCTCACAGGTACAGGGTAAATGTCACTCTCTGTCACCAGCACCCCGTTTGCAGCATCTTCCTCCTTCCAGCTGGGGAGGGAGGCAGGAGCTGGGGGAAAGCACCCATGGGAAGGGCTCACCCTGATGTCGGAGCCTCCAGAGCTCTGCCCAGCACCCAGCCGCTGCAGGTTTTAGAGATGAGCAGCCCCGTCACATGAACATGGACACGCCGATGAACTTCTCAACTATACAGTCTGAGAGGGTTGAAAAGTTTATCTGCCTGCCCGCACCCAGCGGGGCCGTTTGTCAGCTCTTCCAGAAGGCTCCCAGACACCATCAATAACAGGAGGTGCTGTTGGCGAGCCAGCAGAGATGAGCGAAGCAGCAGGGAGAAGCAAAGACAACCCCAGTGTTCCCAGTCAGACACCTCTCCCGAGTCCCTCATCCTGTGCCAGGTACAAGCCATGGACCCCAGACCCTGTCCTTGAAATGAGAGTTGCGTATTGCCATAGCAACAGGCTGGTGTTGCTGCAATAAAGACAAGCTTTGGGTATTTCCCCCCTCCTATTACTATCATTTCTTCATTTTCATTCCCTTTTTTTCTTCTTTTCCTTGTGTCTCTCCCTACAAAAAGTCCCTCATTTCTCTGAAACAAATTGCCCACAGCTTGCTTCCCCATACATCACAGAGTGCGGACCAGGCCTTATCAACGGTGCTCTGCTTGTCCCATCTATTACCCGGTTTGTTTGCACTTTTATCCCATCGTCCTTGCACGAGGGAGAAAACATCCATCATCTGTACATCTGCCAGCTGTCACGGGGCTGGCAGCACGGTGACAGCCAACATGACAAAACTGTTGTAACGCTGCACCAGCTCTGGGGCTCTGAGTTGAGATTAAACAGCATGGGAGAAAAAAGTAAAAGGGGAAGAAAAAAAAAAAAGAAGTAGATTTAGCTATGGAGAGTAAAAATAAAAAATAAAAAATTAAGAAGTGCACTTTGTGCAAATAGAAGATGGGAGGGAGGAGAAAGCAGAAAGCAGCAAAGAGCGAGTTGAGGGGGTAGTGGCGTGGTGTCTGTTTTCAAAGAGGAGATGTTAGAGAGTTGGTACAACAGAGAGAAACGGCGACACGCATTTCTCATGTGGCACACCTGAATGTCACTGAAGCAAACAGGGTGCCACAGAGCTTCACCCCGTGTCCCCAGAAGCCGGCAGGTCTCTGTAGCCCTGTGGCACTGCTCAGTGGGGACAGCACCAGACCCGTCACAGGGTGGGTCACAGCCCCTCCACTTATTCCAGCTATCACAGTGGGTTTGGGTTTTTTTTTCCTGCTGCTTCCTTTCTCTCCCAAGCCCTGACAGAGCTGCAAGCCCTGCTTTTACAGCCACTTTCTCTCTGCAAAATCCTTCCTTACAGTTCCCTTGCAGCTGCTCTGGCAGTGTGCACCCCTCCGGCAAAGGTGGGAGCTGGACAGCAGGAAGGCTGCAAACCAAGCCCTGAGGGGTATTTTCTTCAGCAAAGCATTTGCTGCCGCTGGCGTGGCTACAGCCCCAGTGACATGAAGGTGGCTGGAGTTGACTCCCTTCCCATCAGAGGACAAGTTATACTGATACAAAACCCTTTGGCCCAGCACAGCTACACTCCGAATTCCATCACGGTGGTCCAGACATGCCCTATTTTTAAACCAACACTCCTGAAGGGGACAAGACATTCCAAACACATTCGGTCACTCACTCCTCATTTGATTGTACCTTGTTCTCCTCCCCGCTTTTCTTCACAACCATCCAAATCAAGAAGTGTTTCACCTCTATCAACCATCTGGCTGCTATTAGACCAGAAACCAGTTATAAATCCTCAGGATGGAAGATGCTCTCGTGTTGGAGTCAGGAGAAAAATCACCATCCAGGTGATGGGGTGATCCTCAGGTAGTTAAAGACATCTTCCCCCGAAACACCCAAACGGGTGCTGGAGACATGGAGCAGTGCTGCGCTGTTCGGAAAGGACAAAATGCACGGCAGCCCCTACAGCCTGCACTGCAAATAGTCAAAGTCTCATTGCTTTCAAGCCTACAAGTCTTTCTTTTCAGGTAATACAAAAACAGAGCTGGAAAACTAGCCTCATGTTTATTTTTTACTGATTTATTCAGAATATATAGTCTGAGGTTCTAGTCTGGGCATATTACCTTAACAAACAGAGATTTTTAACTTGTGCTTACTTTTGAGAAAGTTTAATTTTGCAACCGAAACACCATTTACTCAGGGAAGTATCTTCACCAGTTTCATTTCTTTGGGACTTTTAAGAGGAAAGGGTTGAAGCGGGCCTCAGCCCACTCTTGATTTTTAGCCAACGCCTGACGTTTGCTCTGACAGCCTCCCAAACCCGCAGCGTGTAAAGCTGCTCTGGGAGCAGCACACGCATGCCCTCAGGAAGGGTTGTTTGTTTTTTTTTAATTAAAAAATTAGAAGTCAACCTGGGCTTCTCAGACTGGGAAAGGAATGCCCATGGAAGGCAAGGGTAGAAATACTTCAGCTCATGGGCACCAGCAGGCAGGGAAACAGGAGGTGATAGTTCACAGCCTCTTGCAGAGCAAAAAGTGGGGTATCGGATGAAAAGAGAGCCAAGCAGAGTCTAAAAGTAGAAAAATTGAGGCTTTTCTTTTTTCCCCCCCATCACAAAACAAGTTACAGAGTGGAAGTCATTCCCACATTATACTGTGGAAGTCATGAGCGTACATATGTTCAACTCAATAAATTCACAGAGGAAAAATCCATCAAGGGCCATTAACAAATGTGTTCCCTTTGGCTCATAAGTTCCTACATAATAGATTGCTGGAAGGATATATTGAGAGAAATATTATATGCATATACAGTTATAGTGTTCCGCTTCTGGCCACAGTGGACCACAGGTCTGAGGCAGAGCAGCCATTTCAACATTACTTTTCAAATTTCTTATTTCTGTTATCTTCAAAAAAAAAATCTTAGAAAAACAAAGCAATTCAACCTGGTCTAAGAACAATGTTTCATTCCATTCGCAAATCAAATAACTAAATACATTACGAGTCTTTAAAAATACTAAGATGCTATTAAAATAAGAAAAAGGAAAAGGGAACAATTCATTCAAGACTGCAAAGCCCGTGTCAGAAGCAGGATGAAAGATTGTCCATCTGCCTCTGTTGCATTTACATTTAAGAAAGCTGTCATTCAATGTTTCCACCTAAGCAAGAGCATCTCATCTACTTTTGCGTTCTTATATCCAGATGCGCAAAGGACATCAAGCAATCCATCTAGAACAAAGACCCCTTTCCCTTGTGCCCAGATGCCATCCTTCCCTTGGCGTCATGAGGACCAAATTCAGGCAACCCAAGCACTCCGGTTGGAATTAGGGGGTTCCACCAGGTTCCCACTGTTGTGGGACTACAAGTAACTGCAATTTAGCTGAGGCAGTGCCTGACACAGTGGCTCTGGAGGAAATAAGGATTGTTATGGTTAAGAAAGCATGGAAACACTTGTGCGTTCCTTTTCCCAACTACTTTAGTGTTTCTGCTAAATAAAAATCCATTTTTATTCTTAAGGGAGCTGAGCGGAGAGATGTTGTTTTACGTCCCGGTTTTCGCCGGTGATGATGCATGTCCCTTTTACAAACTTATCTCTGGGTTTTTGCTCAGTTTATAAGCTAGGAGCAATCTTTCTTTCCTAAAGCTTCCTTCTCTCACAGTCTGGAGGAACCTTGAGATTTCCTGCCGGTGATTTAAAGGGCTATAATACTCGCAGGCTAGATTTGTTTTAGTGTCCATAAAACTCAAAAATTTCATAAAACAATTGGTGAAAATAAAATTACCAAAAAATGATGTACTGCCAGCAGACTGTATAATAGTTACGGGGGAAATGGAGAATATGATTCACTGGGGTATAAAAATGACAATGTATTTATTGCAGTGCAGTGACAGGAAACTAATTTGTCCCTTTTACTTTTCAGACAGGGCTTGAATTCTGATTTTTCTCCTTTGCCTCCGCTGCGGCAGGGTAGCAACATGCACATTGCAGCCGGTCGGCTGGAGGGACAGCTGTGGCCATGGTGCAAGTTACTGTGTCAGTGCAAGAAGCAAGAGCAAAATACATGCAAAAGCTGCAGAAATATTAACTACAAGCAGATACTTTTGGCTAAAATAAGTAGGCATTCAAATATTATCCAGAAATTGTTCTGTTCAGGCAGATGGAGAGGGGTTAACTCTCCCAAAGCCATTTTCTTTTCTTCTGGAACTCAAACCCTGCACTTCCATGTCCCTGATGTTTTCCTCCTTAACCTTCTCCAGCAGCTCACTGGAAAACGAACAAGCCTTGAAAGAGACGGAGCAACCAGAGCAAAGACACAAGCAGGGACTGAAGGATCTGGCTGGAGGAGACGAGGTTTCCACTCACCTCCAGGCGTGCAATGTTCAGGGTATTGCCTCCCTTCAGCCTTCGGGCAGTCTGCTCCAGCTCAGCACAGGGACCTGGGAAACAGTTAAAACCCAGATTCAGAATTAGATCTGGATCTGGGATTGGGAGTTATAACCTGAAAAATGAAATTATGCAACTGAAACTACTTCAAGTATAAAGAAATGAAAAGATGCTTTTGGTATTTCCGAATAAAATGGTTTTTGGGGGGAATAGATGCACAATAAAATTCAAACACTACTAAAGAAAATTCAACACTGGAGAGTGACAATCTCTGGCACAATCAAGCCAACTGAACAGAGCATGCCATCAAATTCCTTTGTAGAGGTATTTTTGGGTGCTTCTCCTGCTCAAGTTGTGCTATCCAGTGTAAATAAACTCAAAAGATCAGGTCTGGGAGAACAGACGAGTGCCCTCAAACCTTAGACGGCAGAGAGAGGCTCTCCCCGTCTCACAGCAAGGGTTATTTATGTCAAAATATCGGCTCCCTATTGACCGCGGAGGTGAACGCAGCAGTTCTGGTCCATGTCCCTTTGACACATCAGCTCTATATCATAAAGTGCTTCCACTGGCAGTCCCTGCTCTGGAAAGCCCAGAACAGAGCAGGATTGATTCCAGGACTGTATAAACTGGGTTTTATGAGGCAAGGGAAGCAGCTGAATACATTGCCCAGGTCATTGTCCTAAAATGCACAATAAAAAATGCTCTAAATTCTTTGTGTTTTGGGGATGGAAAGAAAAGCTTACTTTTTTCTCAGCTTGCACAGGTCTCTGAAGTTAATAAGTTTCTGTGGATTGTAAAACCCCAGAACCGGATTTCAGCACAATTCCAATTTGTTGTTTCATTCTATGCTGTTAAGTATATTTATTTTTATGAGCCCTTTTACTCTCCTCGGTCCCCAGACATACAGGACACATCCTGCTGTTTGCTCCCAGCCCATAATACCCCGAGTCCTCCAGGGCTCTGCCAAAGCCAGCTCAGAGCTCCTGCGTAACGCCAGAGGCACTGGACTAGCTGTATGGGGCTGACCTGCAGGCTGATGGGCTGGGGATAGCTCTAAATGTGGGATCAGATCCTAAAAAAACCAGGGTAACTGTCTTACAACAGCCCTGCCCTGGGAAAAGGCCCTCTCACCAGTATACACATTATTCTTAGACTTCAAGCAGTATTGCATGCTTTTTAATATTATTCCCGTTTCCATTTTAAAACACCGAGGGTAGGGGAAAGAGAGCATCTTCTGGGAGCTCGTCACCCCGTGCCAGTGCATTGCACCCACTCTCCTCATCTCTTTAGCTACCTGGCTTTGGCTCAGGTTGGTAACTGCAACATTGCCACGGGGAGAAGAGCGTTACAGCAAACTCCGCGGAGGTCAGCAGAATTGCATGGCAGAGAGATGGGTCAGTCATACATCGGCTTGAGAAAACGCATTCTGCTGTCCAATGTCTGAGCTTACTGACACCAAGGACCTGGCGTTTGACATTGCGATCCAGCTTCCGCCCCTCTGCTTGTTCAGTCTCAGCCGTTACGGACTCACACGTGCTTTCCTCCTCACTATTTCTCCTTAAGTGCGAGATGCCAGATTTTCCTCTTAGAAAATTGCTTAGCAGACATGTTTATTCTGTCATTGTCCTTGAGATTTTATTCATTTATCTGCTAATTTTGATTCTATTTTCTGCCATGGTCCTATGAGAGAAAAAACTTAATTCAGGCTCCTTCCTAGGCGGTAACCTGATCAGAGAGCGGTTCACATTTGACACGGGTTGTTATTGCCAAAAGTAACTTATAAACCAGGGGAAGGCAAACAGTATTACTGGAACTACACAGAGTTTGTGTATTAACTGCCACCAGCGTTTTTAATTTACACTTGGCCTAAAATCTAGGCAGGAAAAGACACAGATTTTTAAATTAATTAATTCAGCTGCAATACACAGGAGGCAAAAGTCAAAAAGTTGAACATTACCCACAGATAATGTGTCTGGGTGAAGCCGATATCCTCCCAGGTACTCTGCAAACACTCCACAGCAATTATAAAAAGTATCTAAAACATCTGCTTTGTCTCTAGTAAACCAAGCCTCTGGCGCTTCTAAACTTTCAATAGTATTAAGGCAAAGCCTTATCCACCTAGCAGAAATGCAGGGACAATTTTGTGGCTGCTTCCAAGCAGAGGAGAGGTTTAGCCATACCTTATTTAGCTTTTTCTCACAAAGATGTTAAAATGGTTTTGATTTTAGATTAAGGATATTTTTTTTTAAATACAGTCACTAAATGACAGCTGAGTCCCAATAAAGCGACTTGTACAAGAGCATGAATCATTCAGGCAATTAACATTTCCCTGAGATAAGCATCTAGAATCTGGAGCATTTTAGAGGTAAATTCACTATTTATCATCATTAAAAACTAGTTGGTCCGTGTTGGCATGTAACTTGCTCTCCAGAACAATACAAATTAAATTCTAAAGGCATTTTCAGAATTCTCAGTGAAATCCAGAGAGCTGGCTTTAAACCTGCAGCTGCCAGGGACCTGCGGAGGAGCCCGGCAGAGGCAGCCGCACGGATCCCCAGCCCCGCACGCTGTGAGCTCAGCCCAGCCGCTCGCTGTTCCCTCCTGCTGCTGCTGCTTCAGCCTGCATGGCAGCTTGCGGACAAAAGAGACCTTAAAAGGGGCTGCTTCAAAACTGCATTTTTTGCTCTGCTGGCCAAGGAGAAGGATGGTGGAGCGCACAATGTTATCAGTGCAGTATAGCGAGGAGACATACAGTTTCTACACCTGAAGGAGGCGTTAGCAATTAGTAATATCACAGGGAAAAGCGGTTTCATTGCCAAAAATCTCAAGCAGCCCTTGACTTAGTACGATGTAGGACTGTAGACCTCAAGGTCTACAGCTGTTTTTCTGGGGATTTTAGCATGTCCCTGTACAGATTCTCTAAAAGTACTTTTCCACTGCAATGGTATTTGGGATGTATTCACACAATCCAACCATGCACGCAGGCAGCTCACTGCAAAGCACATCATTGCAGTGAGACATGTAAAGGTGGAAGAACCGTGCACGTACATCCCAGAGCAGTTACTGAGGCTTGTCTGACAGCTAGCAGCTCACCAACCCATGTAACTGCGCTGCTGTAACTGATGTGACCAGACAAACTGGTTCAGGCAGGTGACTTACCCCTTTCTGACCTCTTACTGTCTCGTATCCACTCTTCGTGGTGCCATAGCAAAGAACCAACACAGAAAACACAAGCGGCGTGTGGCAAGTAGGTGGTGGATGCACTCTGCCCGGAGGGCTGCGATGATTAAGTTCTTCCGTGTGCTCTCACACTTGGCTGCCCTTTCCTCCTCCCTCCTCTTCCCTCCAAGAAGTTTCTTTCCAAATGTTACTGTGTTTGCACCGTTAATGTCACCATCTGAGATCCTCAACCTGCTTACACCAGTCCTTAGATTATGGATTTATTATCCAAATGCCAAGAGCCTCATTATCACTAATGAACTTTGGGGAGCAGTAGAACTCATACGTGATGCTCTGGGTTTATTTACTCAGACGGCATCTTTTAACTACCAAAAAATGTTACCCCTTTAAATCATGTAGCCCCAGATACATCTGCTTAAAGCCTGGTGACTCTGCTGACAAAAGATGTTGTGACCCTTCCCCAACACAGCTAACGACCTTCAGATATTAAATATGAGCCAGTTTCTTAGACCTTGTCTGAAATTGCTTTCATGTCCAGAAATGGGAGCTATCCAAAGTCTAAAGGAAGGAAATCTGTGAATTTTCACACTGGAGATGAATTTCCAAAAAAAACAGGAATACGTGCATGTGGATGTCAAGAAAAGCAAGCCATCCCTTCTGCCATCAGCTAATTTTGTTAAAAAAGTAAGTAATACATTTTGATCAGCTAAACATTTATCACAAGCAAACTGCTTCGTTAATTTAACTTCTTTCCAACAGCAAGTCTCGCTACTCTACAGATCATCATTCCACAACACATGAACAACTTTGTGGTTGAACAGGTAAGTGACACATTGGTTGTGTCATGTAATAAACATTGGCTTTGGTCACAAACTATGAACTCAGTACTTCCATTCGCACATGCAAACTATTAGTTTGGGATATGGAATACTGCTGCACAAAACATTAAGCTTTATAGGAAAAAAAAGCTTTCATACCAGCAGGATTTTACAGTCCAAAATTTCATGGGAGTACTTGACAAAGAGGCGTGAACACAGCTGAAACAAATTCACTTAAGATGTTACACACTTCCTTCAGATTGCACATGGGTTTGAGAATTCTGCTGGGCTATGAACCAAAACAACAGTCACGGCAACCCTTCTTACTCACTCTGACATTTTGGTTTAGTCCTTCTGGTCCATCACATGCAGGCAGAAGTTTCTAACAGAGATGTGGAACAACAGAGCTAATGCCCCCCCCAAACTCTCCCTGTCTGTTTCCATGGCTGGGCGAGGCCAGCTGCTGTCAGACAGACACCTCAAAGGCGATGTGAAATGTCCCATTTTAACAGTACCTCACAAATACAGCCTGTTTCTCTTCAGAAATCAAAACCTGTACTTTAGAGAACAAGAACTGCTTTCAGTGCCCTGTTTGAAGAGACAACTCAAATGCACAGACAGCCCAGGCTCCTGACAGTCCCCAAGCAGCCGCGATGCCCGCGGGTGCACTGAGTGCGAGAGCAGGCTCTGCAGCTTTCTCAAAGTGCAAAAGTGGATAACAGAACAAGCTCACAGAGAAGCTTCTGTGAACAGTTAATTGTACCAACTGCATTTTTTTCACGAGCACTTACACTGCAGCAGGCTACTCTGACACACAGCAAATCTTCAGCTAGCTCTGATTGACTAGATGAAGTGACAGGTTGACTTGAGCAAAAAAAAAAAAAATTGAAATAAAAATAAATGTATACTATTTTCATGCCTTTTTAGAAAAAAAAAATCAAACAGACACAGCTAAAACTTTTTAGATAATGACAGTCATTTCCTTCTCTTTTTTCACCGATAAACCACCATCATCATCCGACCACTCAGCATCACCCCACCTCTTGCCCATCCCTTTAGATCCTGAAGTCCATTTCCTTGGTTCCAGCTGCAGAAGTTCCTACAGCTACTTCCAGCTTTTCAAAGTGGAAATAAAATCACCATGAAAAGCCATTTCCTCAGGCCGGCGTTCTGCCGCTTTGGCTTGCATTGGATTTGCAGCAAGTGAAGAAACACAGGAGGAGGGGAGCGGTTTCAGAGATTCCTGTTGCAGCTGATGGCAGCTGCTTGCCAATTCCTTACTTGGAGATGAGTTTCCAAATGATAAAAATGCAAGTGAACATCTCTAGATAGATAAATCTAGATATATAGGTACGAAATATGAGCATAAGTCGTCCACCCCCCCCAAAAAAAAGTAGCTCAAAAAATAACAGGAGTTGTGGGGTTTTTTAACTTCAGTTTTTATTTGCCTTCTAGTTCCTGAGTCTTTACAGTGGAGCCAGATCACATTTTAAAACCCTTCTCTCAAACCACAATTACTAGAAATGCTTTAAAACAAAAGCCAAGATTCTCCTACAGCCATTTGCCTCCAGGAGCTGGGACTATAAGTACAAGACCAAATATCTCAAAACTCAGTAAAAGCACAAGAGCAGGCAACACTGTCTCCATTCCAAAGCATTTAAAGGGATTAAAAGCTCTGCTCACTAGAGGGTATAAACCAAATACTAAAGGATGTGTGACTAGAGATCTTATTACACAAATTGATTTGCCCAGCTCTAATTTTATAGATAAAGTTCAAAAAATAAATATGCCATGTAAAAGGTTATTGATCATTTCACCCAGGGCAAGTAACACTCACATCGATGGGCAGAGGCGGACGCGGTACCAGAAGCCACGTGCTAACTCGGGGCGAGTTCCAGCAGACGGGCTTGGCTTTGCGAACACAAGATCCAGGCTAGTGCCTCGTTGGACTTTAATAGCCAGCTTCAAGAAAACTGTCTGGTTTTCCTCCAACTACTCAACTTCTCCTGGAAGACAAAAAGAGAGGGAGACAGAGAGGGGAAAAAAAAAAAAAAAAAAGGGGGTAGGATTTAGAACGAGATGGGTATCTGAGAAGGGTTTAAAAGCTCCAGTTAAATGCAGTGGGAGTTAGCACACTCAGGTTTTATTGTCAATTTTACATTCACATAAAATTTTACAGCTGCAGATGACCCGGCATGCTGCTGTGTGCCTCGCTGTGCCGCTCACCGCAGGGCTGACCTGCCGGCTGCCCCCGCTCGGCTCCTTCGGCTCCTCGCCTCTCTCCCTGATTGATTATTTATCTAATGCAAGGCTGAAATTAAATCCTCATGTCAGTTTACTGTAAGAGGAGAGCAGGGGGTGGCGGGGATTGGAACACATCTAATTAAGTGTGGATTTCCCCGTTCGGCACGTGCTATAGGACTAATCTCTGAACCCTGATGTGATTGATAATGGCCCCAGCGCATCGCTTCCCACGGCAACCAGGGATGCGGGGATGCACCAGAGGGACCCTCTCCTGTTGCATTTGAGAAAAGTTTGAGAAACAGTAGTGAGAAAGGTGAGTTTTGGGAGATGCCAAAAGCTACAGAGCCCGCTTGAGTTACCTACTTTTTGTACCAGCAACAAAATCAGAGCTCTGGAGGAACAGGCTTACACAGAAGCAAACAAAAGAAAAAGAACCAACCCTTTTTCTTTTGTGGTTTGTTTTTTTTTTTTTTTCTCCCCCTGGCTTTTTTTTTTTTTTTTTAATAAACACAGATTTCAGCTCAACGGAAATGTTTTGTGAATCCATATTTTTATCTCTTAATTGTTTCAATCAAAATCCTACCAATAAATTCAGGGGGGGAGAAAAAGGCAAGTTTCATTTGACGTTTGCAAAACACAATATTTTCTTGCAAAAGCAGAAAGCATTCTGAAGTCGACTTTAGATGGTGTGAGTTTAAAATACTCAAAAATAAACACTTCTTCTGCCCAGTTTGGCCAATAATTGTTTTTTTTTTTTTTTTCTGGTCAATCCTACATCCTTAAACTTTCAATACTGCCACAGGAGGCTGGAGAAGTCATTCAGACAGCTTCCATCCCTTCCCTGACACCTCGTACACCCAGCTGCAGAAGGAGAGAGCTCTCCTTGCGTTGCTCTTTGGTGCAGCCTGAGGAAAAAACTGTGAAGGACTGGAGGGTCTGAGGGAAGAGAGGATGATGGAGCACAGAGCGAGGTTGCTGGGGAAGGGCCGGCACTGGGGAGACATCCACCTCCTTCAGCTGGGCAAGGGCAAGACAGGTCCTGGCCAGGAGCCCTACAGGTCTTTAAAATGAGGTAGATGAAGAAACACATTGCACAAGTGCAGAGGCTCCTTTCATCTCATCTTCTACAGCATTTAAACAGGATGCCACTTAAATTTGTCTAGTAAAGACAGAACAACAAAACAAGCAGGAGATAACTTCTGTAGGAACATCCCTTATCATGGATCAATGCAGGGTAAAGACTTTTTATCTCAGTGTATCAAAGGTGTGGTGGTAAATTCTACTCTCCTGTCTTTGGCCTCTCAAAGGAATACAAACCTCTCCTCTCCATGCTCCCACATCAGAAGTGCTCTATAAAGAACTTTTCCTCACACTGACACACAGAAATATTCCATTTAATTACCGGAATACTTGTTAATTTTACTAACTTTAACACCAAGGCACATCTTGAGCAAAGTCCTTAAGCAACGATGCTCGTCTTTGCAGTGGGGTGAATCCGAGTTGCGACATCAGTATCCCCAGTTCAAAAGGAGCAAGGCAGGCTGCAGAGTCCAAATCCTTCCCCAAACATCATTAAGCTAAATCAGAGATGGAGAAAACTGAGTCATGTTGGTCGCTGCTTAACCTCTGTTTCCACCTGGGAGAGGTAGAAATATTACTTGTGAGGCAATGCATTGGGCATAACCACGATGGGGCTGAGGATTCAAACCAACTAATTATGGAAGTTTGGGAGATCAGTGAATACTTTCCAGCGTATTGTAGCACTGTTCTGCAGTTGTCCTGAGAATCAGCGCAGAGTGAAGTCATTGCCTAGTAAAATCTTAATTGGCTTTTCTCTCACGCTGATGGTATACTCAGTAGCATTAATCACATCCTGATTAATGATTGACTTCAAAGCAGGACGCTTACTTCACTCAAGGATCTCCAAGAGCTCCGGCACCATTAATGGATTTTACATGATTCTCCACTCATTTTAAAAAGAGCAAAAACAAGTTAAGAGGATGCTAGCGCTGTAGCGCGGTACAAGTGAAAGAGCTGAGAAGGAAAGACAAGAGCCTTGACTCCCAGCTCCGTTCTGCACATCAGAATTTCTGAAGCTCAGCTCGTGGCATTGGGAATAAACAGCCAACCATCAGCTTGGGTTACCCCTGTCTATACTCAAAGTGCTAAAAATAAATCTGCAAAATAAAAGCTCCCACCTGGCACACCAAAACACAATGGGCATCAAATTGCATTAGAATGTTTATATTGAGGAAAATTGCATCCTGCAAACTTAAATTATCTCTCTCCTCCCTCTCCCCTCCCACCTGCCATGGCCCATTTCCTATTATATTTTTCTAACAAACCAATAGATGCTTGAAATCACGGAAAGCCATAAAGAATTGGAATCAAATTAAGTCTACATTCTAACTGCATTAGGTGCTGTCAAGCATAGTTTACTCACTCTTCACAGTTCTATCTAGAGGCTAAACAATTTTGTACCCTTTCTCTACTAATCAAAACTGATTACTCTGATAATGGACCCCTGACGCTGAACACTTTATGAAGTTAAATTATGCCATATCGAACAGGAAGGGGAATGGAAAAATCACCCAGAGATAAATAGGTCTAGAGATGCATATATTGATCTCGCACTCATTCTTTCTCCCTCTTTCAATGTCTGCGATGGCTAAAGGTTCAATCAATACTTTCAGTGCTGTAATGCCATCTTTTATAATACCATCGTAATTGGCCGTTACCACCCTGTGCCCTCGGATTGGCTTGTGCTGGAGCCTTTTAAAGCCGAGGTCTTTTGTTTCTTCCTTGCCCAGATCACATACCTGAAGGGGCCAGTTAACCGTGGCCCCAGCATTCTCTGAATCGGGTCCCGCCTGCACAGCAGGGCAAGGGGAGGACAGGGATGCTCAGCCATGAGTTGAAAAGACAGGGAAATTCAGCCAACAAGCACCTTCTAATTCATTTACCAAGAAACGATCAAGCACGATGAGACCTTATGGTCCAGTACATTGATTTTTGGTTGTGAGAGACAATATACCTGGTGCTTCAGAACTCTTCCTGTTCCCAAAAGGAAGGATGGCTTTGGTTTACAGGCTATTAGCGGTTAACAGAACAGACTGTTCAAGGGAAATAAATCCTAATTTGGTGCCTACCCAGCATGAATTTCAATAATTTTGGAGTATTCTGTCAGCAAATTCCCAGTACAGTGCCTCGGCAGCCTTTCCCAGGGTGGATTTAGGGTCCTGAGAGATCAGGGGGTTACAGAAAATATGATGCACAGCTCCAGAAAGGAGAGGATGCAGGAAAAGGTCTTTGAGGAGGTTTGTTTTCACCATGGAAAACCTGTATTTTGATCATGTTGGGGTTTGGCTGTATTGGTTTCCAAACATCCTCCGAAGTGCCTGCTTGAGATAAAATCAGAACAAACAGAAAGCTGGTCTTACCCTTGGGTAGGAACCCCTCTGCTTTCAGTCCAAGCCCACCATCTTCCTTCTCATATAACTGTTTATTTACTGAGAAACTTACTGCTTTTTCACAGAAACCAAGAGCATGCTGAACACATCAGCTGCTGGTTTCACCCACTGCCCTCTCTGGAGCAGAGTAAGAAGTGTTTGATTGTCACCTTGCTGAACATGGCTCTGCAGCAGCAGCGGAAGCCTCTGCTGTCAGAAGAGCCCAAAGGTCCCCCACAGCCAGAGAGAGCAATATAAGCACGAAATTCTCTATAATCACAGGTTAGGGCATGATATGAGCTTGTGCAGACTTCAAGAAACCTCCACTCGGGAATCAGTTGGCAAAAAAATAGATAGAAAAATAAAAACAAAACAAAAAAATCAGCATAGAGCTCTCTGCATAGCTGCATAAAAGCATATGTTCCATGGAATAGAAGTGACCCTTGATAAAATTCCTGAATTGCATCCATAAATATTCCACAGAATTCCTTCATCTATAAATATTCCATGTGTAATTCACACCCGTGAAACAACAAGAGCCAGACAATACGCTGTTGAGCTTTCTTGGCTCTAGATGTTTAGGTATCCCTCAGAACAGGGGAAGATTTGTTGCATCAAATACAAGCTCTACTACAGCAGGTACAAGCTGCTCTTTGCCACATGGCTGTGGTCAAAGAAATCCAACCCACTTATTGATGGATGATTGAGACTGCTTGGTGCAAGTGTGCTGTGTTCAAAGACATCACACATCATCTCTGTGAAACACAATTAAAATGCGTAATTAACAAAAGCTTATTCAAGCTGATACTGGACTCTATCTTCTATTTTAACACATCTACATTTCTCATTTATGCACCTCTCTATGTAGTAGGAATTAATTCCCCACCCTCACAGAACATTCTGTTCTCTCCCCACCCCTGTAAATCTCCAGGAGGCCAAAATGCTTTGTGCTCCACCAGAACAGGATAATTGACTCAAAATTAGACCGTAGAAAAACACCGAGAGGATCCCTCTGGGAGGTCAGCAGCACTATGCTGGGAACTTTTAGGTCAAGAGAAAAAAAAAAGCAGCAAGCCTATCAGGAGGCAGGTAAATGTATACATACACACTAAAAAAAAAAAAAAAAAAAAAAAAAAAAAAA